>JACEGR010002817.1:0-118996 GCA_014170235.1 Listronotus bonariensis
ATTCCCATGCTATAAAAATCCACGCAAACACCTTACATGCGGTCCTTTAGAGACCCCAGCTAAACATATGATTTTAGATTGTTTAAATTTAGTTTTTAAGTTAATTAGATCTAGGAAAAATAAAACTATACGTACTTTATATGTTTGATCAAACTTTATTGAATATTCTAAAATAGAAAATAAAAATACATTCTAAATAACAAACAAAATACTTGAAGAAGGAAAAAAAAAAGTTAACACAAATTAGGAATAATTCATTATGCCCATTAGAATTTGAAAAATGATTTAAGCCGATGCGCATTTAGTACATACATTATTTTGTTTGGTTATTCTATGATTTTGACATACAAATTGTTTACAATGATCGCATCTAGTGTTCACTTTTTTATCACATCTTCTGGGACACTGAAAACATCTTGCTCTTTTTTGTTTTGGTTCGCTGGTCTCATCGGCAGCTTTTTCAGCGCTATATACGTATTTAGAATATTTCTTTGCATTCGGCGAGTTCGGGGGAGAAAAGGTTGCTGGTACCAAATCATGCCGAGACTTGCAGTGTAAAATGGGCCACTAACCTGCTCTATTAGTATTTTCTTGTTCTGGGTAAATTCTTCCTCGCCGTGAATCTCTCTCACTACCAATTTCCAAATTACCCTCGGTCTCCGAGACATTTTTCTAGTACCAAAAACGTCTTTTTCAGACGCTATCACTCTCATAGTCAACTCTCAGACTCAAGATCCAAATTCTCGGCGATTTCCTCTAGCTCACAAAGTTGTGTAAGGGATCGCTTCCTATAAAAATCACCCATTTTTGAAGCTCTGAAAAATAAAAATGTAAAGTATTTTTAAAAATGGCGCCGTAAATGCCCGTGCGGGAAGTACCGGCAGGACCCCTCACCTAAATCACGTGTAAGCTCGATACACTCACTTCGAATAGGTGACCGTGTACTAAATAATGCGTTCCAAACGCCAACACAAACACATACCAAGCGGCAATCACCGAACATATATTTATAGGAACTTTTTCTTTATAAAAAGACATAAGAAACCACCTTCTTAAGTATCGAACCATAGGAAAGACCGTGTATAAAAATAATTAAAGACACAAAATTACTTTCTTACTTTTAGTAGGGAAGTCTACAATGCTAAATGGAAATTTACTTCAGCGTCAGAACAAAAAAAAATGTTAAATAATATATACTTTTTCATAGGTAGGGAAAAAGGCTATAGTTATTCAAATATGTCAAAAAATACTGTTGTTATTTTTGCTTGTGAAAATTGCTAGAATTTTAATTATCCTTGAATTATTTCCTTCAAATTAAAATAAAATCAGCCACGCTCGAAAATGTCGAGATGACGTGTTTTTTAAACTTTCTAGTCCTCCGCTTTTTTACGTCACTGTCAAATTGTCAGATATGTAAAATATACACCATTTAGCATGTAATTACCCTCACACTACCTTAATCTGACGCGCTTGAAAATGTCTGATAAATATTTTTTTACTTATGTTTTTTTATATATAGTTCCTGGGCCAGTAATAAAATGGACTTCATGATAAGATCACTTTTAAAACCTTTTTCGGGGCGCGTTAACCCAGCCTGTCAATGTCAAATGTTTCGGGTGTCGGACTGGTTAGTTCTGGTTAGTTAAGTTAGCAAACGCATCACTTTTTGTGTCAAACAAGTTTATTACAATGTTAAGGATGCAATTTTTAAATATAAGTTACATTAAAATCGTAACGTCTCCGACACCCAAAACATTTGCCAATAACAGACTGGGTTAAGGCGCCATAAAAATATTCGTGGTAGACTCGTTAAAAGGAACCCTCTAAGCAGGTTTTAAAAGTGTTCTTATTATGAAGTCCATTTCATTACTGGCCTAGAGGCTAGTATTCTTGACGGGCGGTCTTATATACGGGGCCCATATTTAGTGGAGGTATTTATTTAGGTAGAACGTATCCTTCTGTATATTAATCTGCCGCGCTTTAGTAAATCCCGAAATCCCCGCTTGGGCTCTCCTACTATTCGTGACGATAAGCACATACGGGATTCTACACAGTGTCTATCGTAGCTTTGACGTTTAACAAAAAGATCTTTTTTTACAGCTACTCCTGCTCATTTAAAAGTAAAATACAACCCTCATTTAAAAATCAGTTTCAGTCAAAAACAAACAAAAAATAAGCCCCTTCGAAAAACAATTAAAAAGTTTTAATTTGCGACCACGCCGTTAAAAAAACCGAACGAAAAAAGGTGAATTCAATCGAACTTTTAAATGAAGCCCGAAGTTTAAGAGGGTGACAAAATCTAACAGTAAATTTGTTTGAACTTCTTGCTTTAGTTGATAAATCAAGTTTTTAAATGAGGAAAAAAATGGTATGGTGGGTAGTATTGAAATGTACGTAAAAGCAAAGTTAGTTTGGAAAAGTTTTTCCTCCGTTGCCTATTGGGAAAACTTGTTTAGGTTTACAGGTTACATTAAAACTGTAGGTTAATAAGTTTAATATATAAAATGCATGCACAGGTTTGAGGTTATGTATGGGCCCTTATACAGTGTGTCCCAGAATAGGTGTTACAAGAGGACAAATGGACCAAAAATTTTTGAATTTGAAAACTACATTTTGGAAAAACTGCTTGCATGGTTCAAAACTAATTAATACAAAATTTTACTTCAAATGGCATTTTACAGGGCAAGGTATATCTAAAAATATGAAAAATGCCAGGAAGTAACAACTTTTTTTTTAATAGAACAAAATTGTATAGATAAATTTTGTAGAAAATTCAAATTTATGTCAAAATTTGAAGTTAAAGCAAAAGAGTAAAAAAATGTATTTGTCAATTTCTTATACTACGCATTACAACTTACATAATGAGCAAGAGGGCACAAAATTAAAAAGAAAATTCAATTATTTAATATATTTTTTAAAATTTGATACATTAGGACAAGTATTTTAAAAACTGTTAATGCATAATGAAAAAGTTGACAAAAATATTATTTTTACTTTAATTCTTAATTTTAAAATTTAACATGAAATTTCATTCTCTACACCATTTACTTATACAATTTTGTCCTATTTTTAAAAATAAAGGTACCCTACTCTTTTTTTTTCATATTTTGAGTTATAACCAGTCATAACTCACCCTCTATATTATCAATCTGAGTAAAATTTTGAATTTTATTAGATTTTGACCATGCGACCAGTTTCCCCAAAAGGACTTTTAAAAATTCCAAAATATTGGTCCATTTGTTCCTTGTCTCCTTGTCCCAAATCTATTATTAGTTATAGGAAATAATTTTGTCCCTGTAAGTGACAAAAGAAAAGAAACTTCAAATAGAGAACGTTTATTTAAAGGCAATTGTTTTATTGAGAGTATTAGTAAATATACAAGGTGTCTCAAAAAAGAATTTTCATTGCCAATTGGGGTTTTTTTTAAACTAGAACACCCTGTATATTATGACACATTTTAACTCAATTTTACATTTAAAATATATTATAAACTATACGTCAATTTTTACTGGTTTTTAAGATATCAACAGTATGTTGATATTATCATTAACGGTAAGAGGTGAAAAAGAAAAGAATATTTTGGTTCTAATTACACCTAAATAATTCTCTTACTGACAGAGTGTCTAATAATATGACAAAATGTAATTATTTGAATTTTTTTTTTTGGAACTACTTATTAAAAATTAAAATTAAGCGACTTGGCAACGTTGCAATTGCAAATTTAGCTCTGCTGTTGCAGTTATTTTTCTATCTTTTAAATATTTTTTGAAATATTGTATAAATGTTATAAAAAATTAAAATATAGTTACCCTACAACTTGTGTGGAGTGTTTAAGTAGTTGCCATCATGGATTTCATTCAAAATTCTGCAATGAAACAAAACGTGCGAAGTCGGTTTTGGTTTGTCCGCAGTTCATATCTAAATAACGAAGAACTGACGCTTTGTCATTTATATTAGGCTTCTCGGAACGCTGACTGTTATCCAACTTTGTGTTATTTAGGTTGTTAGATAATAAAGTCTTGTATTTTTTGTAAAATTTGATGCCTAATCAGGTAATTTTTGTAGGTATTTTTCGCCAAATTGAACCTAAATACCCATTTTTATCAGCTGTTTGACTAAATTGCAACACTGCGCGCCCTAATTTAAATAGCGGATAGGTAGGTCAGCGATTTAGTTTATTTTAGATACATATTTACTTACTTAACCTAAAAACCACCCTGTATATTTTTATAGGCTTTTACTTTCGATTTTAAAATAGAAAATAAAACTATTATTTTTTGCTTTTTCTTTATCGCCATAACTTTCTATATCTTTTACCCCATATTTATGCAGCAAACGACTCTTTATTTTGAACAAGGTATCACCTTCTTAGGTTTTTTAATTTATTTTAACACTCTATATAACTATACAGTTATTTATTATGTGTAATTTATTGACTGCTGAAAATGCAGGGTATGATTTCTTTGCTTATTTAAGAAAAAAGTTCATATAAACGTCTTAACTTTGAGATACAGGGTGTTAAAATTTTCAAAAAACAAAAAAATATCGAAATGACTTGTTTTAGTAAAAACTGTTATACTGGATATAAACCCCTATTTAAATAAGTATTTTTATTATATTTGTTACATAATTCGTAACTAAAAATTATAAAACTATATTTTTAGAAGAAAAAGATTCCGCAATGCTTCTTTTATGGTCTAAAAATATGCAATTAAGTGATTTCTTTTCTTAAACTAAACAAGATACGAAAAAGAATTAAGAGACATAAAAGCAGTATTTTTATTTGCTTAATCTAAAGGAAGCACACAAATTTTACACACATTTACAGACAGTCAGTGTCGTACCGGTTTTTTGTTGGAAATATTCCTTCAGTTGCCTCTCGAGACGCCACTGGAATTATTAAATGTAATTTAGTTAGTGATAAATTACCCCCTTAATGTTATTAATAATTTTGCCAAATTAAAACAAAATTGGATAAAGAATAGTTAGGATATTTACAAAAATAGATTTTTTTTTAAATTTTAACACTCTGTACCTCCAAAGTTAGGAAGAGGTTTAGGACATATGTTTATATGAACTTTTCTTCCTAAAATAAGCTAAGAAATCATACCCTGTATTTTTAAGCCATCAATTAAATTACACCCTGTATTACCTGACAAAAATTTCTATGGTTATTTAAAAACACCAGTTAGTGTTAATTATAAAAATTATTTTTAAAATTTTAATTCACTTTAATATTTCTAAACTATGGTTTGGTTTGCAACTTCTTTAAAATCCCTTAAACCTTAATCTAATTTGTACTTACATAATATAATTAGCCTAAGGCAATGCCAAAAGTTGTCACTCATACCATGTATGTTTCTGCCATTTTAGTAAACAGGGTGTGTATTGAACAACTTAACTACTTGACAGTTTATGATATTTAGGGGCTCCAGTAAAAGCCCCTTGGATACAGTTAATTGTATTGTAATATTGCCTAGAAGTACGATTACTGTCTCTAATTACTTAAATGCATTTTTAATGCTATTGTGTTTTTTAATTTAATTTGTATTTTATTTTACAAAAGAATGATATACACTGTTATCTTTTTTGAAACCAACTTATCAAAACCAAAAAACAAAACTTATCGAAACCCATAGTGATATAACTGATATTTTTTAATTAAATATCTGAAATAGCAGAGTATTAATCAATGCTAAAAACAACTAATTTAAAATATAAAATTGCTTAAAGCACCAACTAATATAAAAAGCAAATTATATGCTATAATAAAACTTCAGAAGAAAGCAATTTTGCAAATTTACCACCTCAATTTTTCTGATAATTATGTGAAAACCGCTAGTGATTTATAAACTGTGGCCTAGACGAAATTTTAATAGGAAAATAAGGAAAAATCAAAGAAAAATAATTATCTTGACAGGCTAAGTAAATTTTCTCGCGGATAATCGTGTTAGAGAGATTTGGCAATTTGCAAATTTTCCGCTGCTCTTTAAGAAAATTTATGCAAATAGGTTAAAAATTAAATCTAATAAACCTTATTTTTTTTGACTTATTTGGATAGTTAATTTTAAATTTAAATAAAAAAACATTTACTTCAACTCTAGTCCTAAAAACAGCAGGATAAAAAATAAATACATACATTTAGAGTCAAAACCTTTCTATTAGCCATAAAATGCCCAAATAATATTTTTTTATTTTTAAAGTTTAATTTTTTAAAGTTTCAATTTTTTTTTATGGCTACAGTCAAATACAAACTCTATAGATCAGTTTTATCGACTTCCTCTAACATTCGTAAGTATCTTTAGACCGAGAGAAAAACTTACACCTTCATGTACTCGCTAAAATCACTTGAACATTATAATAAACAGTACGATTTGGGCCATAAAAAAGACATATTAAATATTCTAACATATCTTCTATATCTTGTCTCATTTATTGGTAACAAGTATTTTTGTGAAATACCTATGTTCTTGCTCTAACACAGCAATGGTTTTCAATGGATTTTTATTCAAATAATGGTAGGGTGCCTTGGAACTCAGTAGCTGCACCAATTCGCTATAATGATAATATTCTCTCTAACACTAGTTACTTTACAGTTTTGTTGCACTAAAGAACTTAATTGCAAATATCTTAGGAACGGTTACCCAGAGCGATTCTTACAAAGTCCACGTTTTTTGCCTAGAAAGCATAGAATAGTTTACTGCTTTACTTAGAGGGTGGAGTGGGTAGCACCCACGGACCTAAAAATTAAAATTAAATCTGTATAGTTTATGGCATAAAATCTTTATATACTAAGTATTCTTACAACATTCGAAGCGTTTCATTTAATTATTTAAAATAAATTAAAATTCTCATATAACTTTGACACACTGTCTCTGTGTTATTGTCAACTTTTGAATATGGGTATCTTTAGTGAAATCTTAATTTTCACCCAAAAGGAATCTGTGGTTTCTTTGTGTACCAATAATTGGTGCAACCCAGTATATCATTTTCTTAAAATAGATTATTATCCTTATCCAAAAGCAATGAAATGCATATTTATAGGACCTTGTATTAGTACTGAAATAAAGAGCTTAGTTAATTGTCTTAAAAACACAAAAAATTTGTGGCCGTTAGTGCTTATAAGCATCAAAGTCTTACTAAACAAAGAATTATTTAACTTCATGAAAGTTACTTTTAAGAATAACTATAATTACATTTTATTTATAGGCAAAAAGCTTTCTATTTTTCGTCGTAAAAGAATTTTTCTTCTCATCTGTATATTAGGCACAAATCTTAAATTAAACCCTCTTTGAAATATTCGTTTTATGCCAAGAAACTGGTGTTTCTCACATCTTTTCCATTCCTAATTCCTAATAATTCAACTCTTACAGAAAATATTATAGATTCAATTTTATTTAAATGTAATCTTTATTATATATATAAAAATATATTTGGCGCACTCGGTAGGATTGCGCGTGAACTTAACTTTACAAGCTTTTAAAAAATATTTTACATTGTTTAAATACATCACTTTTGATTGTTTATAAAAATAATTTTAAAATTAAACAAAACATAAATAGCTTTTTTTTATAAATAAAAATTAAATAAATAAGGTTTTTAAAGCCCAAACCAATTTTAAATTCCACTAATAGACTAAGCCAGCTGTAACGAAAGTATTAACAATTTGTACCCACGTAAATCTCTTTTAAATGCTTTGTTTACAACTAAAACAAAGGGTTGTTAGTAATTACATTATACTCAACTTAGCATTGCCGGTTTCAACCTCAACAGTGCTTTGAAGGCAGAAGTCAGGCTGTCCGAAACAGTTAGTGTCAGTTATGTTGCGGAATTGTGGAACCTTAAACTTAAGTGAATAGCTAGGGACTATAGGTCGAATATCCGGACTTTGTGAAAATCCGAAAGACTTACGTTTGAAGTTATTTGATTACTTTGTTGAAGAAAACCAATAAATTATTAGGATTCCTAATTAACTTAGTTAAATCTGCGGTTCAATAAATTATATATAAAAAGTATTTATGTTAAACGGTTTAATTGATACAGATAAAAAAATAATTCGGTAAGTCTTATCTGCCAGATCGCACCAATCTTCCGTCAAACTGAGGTATTGATTAGACAAATAATTAAATCATTGAGCGTATCGTACCCAGCGTAAATATTATGATAGAAATTGCACGTGCACGTGCACAACGATTTTATTATTTATCTGATCGATACCCCAGATTGATGAGAAGATTGATGCGATCTGGTAGCTAGAACTTACCAAATTATTTTTTAGCTTTTAGTACAATAAAACCGTTTAACATAAAAAGAATATATATAATTTATTTCTGAGTTTTGATGTTAATTTATGCTTCCTAATATATAGAGTTTATTAAATATGTCTTACTAAAACTGACCAGAACTAACCAACGATTTGTTATTGGTCTGATCAGTACCCCAGATTGATGTAAATATTGGTGTGATCTGGTAGCTCGGAATTACCAAAGCTTTTAGTACATTACATACATAATTTGTATTGTAATAAAACCGTTTAAAATATTATTTTTTATAAAATTTATTTTTAAGTTTTTAGTTTTGCTGTTAGTTGATACTTCTCATTATATTAAACTTATTCATCTCAAATTAAGGTTTTTTTTTAATTATTAAGCTCTTTCATTGGATACCCATATTGAGGTAGTTGTAAAAAGTATGTAATTCGCCATTTTGTATCGACGGCCAGTTGATAATTAATTTGACCCAAACAAATAAATAACAAATTTTATTTTTTTAATTTCTATTAATACAGATATAGTGTGAAAAATTTAAAAAGTGGTCCAGGTGGTCCATGGCATCTCGAATGAAACAAAAAAATGACGTCATTGACTTTTGTGTAATGTTTATATTTAGTTAGAAGTTAGAGAACATAAATATTTCTTTTCCTTTTATTATTTTTTCATATCTTGCTTAGTCTTTTTGACAAAAAAATAAAACCGGTACGTTGCATATCCATGAACTACGCAAAAGATATAATGAATTTTATTAAATAAAGTATTTTAAAATATTTTTTATGTTACTTAGTTGGTCCACGAATATGTAATAAAGTTAATTTTATTATTTCTTTCAAAGCAAGATGCGAAAACACTTAAGAGGTATATACCAGATTTCCCAAATACCAGTGGCGTACATTTTTGTCAGGAATATTTGTTTGTTTGAATGTTTGGCGACACTTAGCCAAAGACGCATTCAGACTTAATAAAACTAAGAAGTTAGATCTAAGTTATCCCCTTAATGCTAACGCCACATTTTAGTAAAATCTGTTTATAAATATTTAAGATACTAATAAAAAACTGTTTTTTTAAATTTTATACCCTATATATTCCAAACAATGCATTTCCGGACTAAGGTAAATATTTTTTTCTTTTTCCATAAAATAAGGTCATAAATAAGCCCCTACTTTTTAACGCAATAAGAAAATACCCTTAATATGGTTATTTTTTAATGTTTTTTTTTGAATCACATTGACCTGTCAACAGTCCTACTACTTATCTAAATGCGCCCAGGGTGTGCACCTTAGCCTTTTCTTAGAACGGCGGTTTATTCGTGGTCATTTCTCTTTAATAAGTTTTATAAGTAAAGTATTATGAGTAAAAGAAGAAAAAAATGGCGAGAGCCGCCAAGAGACTCTAGGCGGGTGTCTAAAAAAGAAGATTAAAAATGATATTGAGGAAATGATCAAAATTATTATTTTTTTAATAGAAACACCCAAATTGTAAATTTTTATCTTATTTTGCAATAAAAATGAGGGTGGGTTTGTAAAAATCCTTTTCCTACAAGTTTTAGTTTTTAAGATATTTCCAATCAAATATTTTTATTTGGCTAATAAGCTGCAGATGCAGAATAGGATACATTTATTCAGCATTTGATTAATTTTATACGCCATCATAGCTAACTAATAGTACATTAATAACTCAAATTTAAATTTGCAGCTTATTAGCCAAATAAAAATATTTGATTTGAAATATCTCAATAACTAAAACTTTAAAAATAGGTCAATTTTTGCAACCTTACCCCTATTTTTAATACTTAATAAGACAAAATAATAAAATTTGGGGTCTTCTGTATAAAAAATAACTTCTGGTAATTTCTTAATTTTATTTTTATTCTTCTTTTTAAACAATCTGTATTAACATTTTTTAAAACAATAAGGGACTTTTAATAGGAAAACCTAATAATTATTTTTTTAACGTTTAATCTTGCGCAGAATCCGAAAATATAATAATATATAGAGTGTTCCCTTTAAATGGGCAAGGTAATATGCACTTCCGGATAATATGTTGGCCATATAAAGATCAATATTACCTAAACCTAGGCGCCAAAATTTAAAAATGTTTCTTTAGTAGTTTTTGAGATTGTCTAATGAGGACACTTACCGTGAATGACCTTGTACATATATTTTCTCTAACATAGTTTTAAATGCATTAGATACAAAATCTGACGCATTATTAGAAAAAGTATTCTTATGGTACAATGATATAAAAATATATTAACTTTAACGTTTCATAAATTATTTATTCTTATCTTTCTGTTTTCTTGAATTTTATTTCTGTAATATTTTTTTATTAAAAAATTCTTGAGCATAAACGTCCTAAGTAAAAACCCTTGTCAAATTTTGTTTTTTAAAAAGTCATGTATATATTTCTTCTAAAATTGACGTTTCGGCGAAATTAGCCTTCATCAGAATATTATTTTTACAATAAAAAGGTAACAAAGAGGTACAATTAAAATAAAAAAAAATGAGCCTTAATGTACATACCTTTAAAACATAAATTTGTGGTAACCCACACACATTTTTAAAAAATAATAAAACAGTAGTTGCTAAATTTAGCTGTCACATTTTAAAAATACAACACAAAACATTTAGATTTTCTAATACATAAATACATATTACATTTTAATGTATTTAAATATAGTTTTTGACTGAAAGTCGGGTAATACTATCAGCTGTTTACTGTATATAGGATAGATAGCAAGAATTTCGTTTTTTATTTGTTTTGATTTTTTCTGGTTTTAAAAAACATTCAACCATTTAATTAGATTAACGTATATTTTACTTAAGTTTTTCGTATCTGTTTTGGCGTTTACGGCGTTTTTGTTTTTTTGATTTCGATCATTTCATAAAATTCCCGCTTTTTAATGTGTTTTTCTGTTTTTAGAATTTTAACTTTTTCAAAATCGAAAGAATGTTGATTTTCTATGCTATGGTTGGTTAGTGCCGTTTTGTTTGTTTTATTATATTTATGTCCATTTATTCTATTTTTTAAGTATTGGCTTGTTTGCCCCACATACACACCGTCGCAGTTTTTACAAAGTATTTGGTATACTACATGAGTTTTTCGGTCGTATGGCGCATCCTTGTATTTGTTTGTAAAATTTGTCTTTATAAAGAAAATAGGTAGAATTAAGTGTAAGTTCTATGGCGCTTAAAAATTCGTTGAGGGGTATATCGGTGCGGTGTGCGGCTGCCTCAATATCCAGCGTTATAGCACAACTTGTCCTTGAAGACCTGGAAGAAACCATAATCCCTAACATGGATATTAATATTCCTTTCTTTTTAGATACGTTGATGATTGTATAACTGCAGTTTCTAAAGAAAAATGCAACTATGTACTTAAAAAATTTAACAGTTACCACCAAAAATTGCAATTTACAATTGAACAAGAAAAGGAAAATAAAATTAATTTTTAGACCTTACACTCCATCATAAACAATCCAAATTAAAAACGCAGTGGTATACTAAAGAAACATGGTCTTCTAGATATTTACACTTTGAATCTCAACACCCCTTAAGCCAAAAAAAGAATCCGTTGTAATAGGGCTAGCCGACAGAGCGATTAAATTATCTGACCCAGAATATAGAAATCAAGCAATTCAAAAGGCAAAAACAGCTTTAAAAATAAACAAATATCCAGAAAAACTAATAAATAATATTTAAAAAAAAGAATTCATAAATTTTATAATACCTCTAATCCAAAATTAAAAAACAACGAAACAAAAAACAACAACTATTTATCAATACCCTATATTCCGAGATTATCCGAAAGACTTCAAAACGTGTTCAAAAAACATAATGTTGTTGTTAGTCATAAGGGGCATAATCTTTTAAAATCCAACTTTAGTAAATTAAAATCAAAAATACCATACGACCGAAAAACTCATGTAGTATACCAAATACCTTGTAAAAACTGCGACGGTGTGTATGTGGGGCAAACAAGCCAATACTTAAAAAATAGAATAAATGGACATAAATATAATAAAACAAACAAAACAGCACTAACCAACCATAGCATAGAAAATCAACATTCTTTCGATTTTGAAAAAGTTAAAATTCTAAAAACAGAAAAACACATTAAAAAGCGGGAATTTTATGAAATGATCTGAATCCAAAAAAACAAAAACGCCGTAAACGCCAAAACAGATACGAAAAACTTAAGTAAAATATATACGTTAATCTAATTAAATGATTGAATGTTTTTTAAAACCAGAAAAAATCAAAACAAATAAAAAACGAAATTCTTGCTATCTATCCTATATACAGTAAACAGCTGATAGTATTACCCGCCTTTCAGTCAAAAACTATATTTAAATACATTAAAATGTAATATGTATGTATATGTATTAGAAAATCTAAATGTTTTGTGTTGTATTTTTAAAATGTGACAGCTAAATTTAGCAACTACTGTTTTATTGTTTTTTAAAAATGTGTGTGGGTTACCACAAATTTATGTTTTAAAGGTATGTACATTGAGGCTCATTTTTTTTATTTCAATTGTACCTCTTTGTTACCTTTTATTCTAGAAATAATATTCTGATGAAGGCTAATTTCGCCAAAACGTCAATTTTAGAAGAAATATATACATGACTTTATAAAAAACAAAATTTGACAAGGGTTTTTATTCAGGACGTTTATGCCCAAGAATTTTTAATAAAAGAATAAATTATCATTTTAAGACACAAGTCCACAGAATAATGCAATCTTACAAGAAATTAATTTAATTCTGTGATTTTCAGAAACGAAGACTTTATAAATGAAAAACCAAAACAATTTTCAGCGTTTTCTCTATTAATGTATCTGCTTATCTATATTCCGTTTTATTTTTAGTCATTTTGTATCCAAAAGCGCGCTTTAATTTCGTTCTTTCATGATTTATTTCAGACAATTCCTTTGAGTTAAAACCCCATTTTTCTTATTCGACCATTTAATAAGGAGCCTTTGTACGCCTGGAAATGCGATCCAGATAAAATTACGTTGGTGCAGACATAGCGCACACATAACTCTAATTTAAAAATATATGCGAATATATATTATTCTTAAACCCTACAGGGTTTTATTTTGCAAAAGCTATAGCGCTTTACTACAAAACATATTACATTATTTCAATTTTGACTTATATATATATAAAAATTATTTTAAAAAGCCTATGTATCTCCAAACTAAATAGTTTGGATGCGCAACTTGCCGCGTTAAATACTTTTTTATTAGATCAGCAAAGGTAAGCATACATTTGGCGCGTTTTGTTGCAGTCTTCCGGGTTGAAAAAACTGCCAGCAACAAAATGGTTTGCAGAAAGAAATAAAATGTCAATTTAAAAAAGCGTAAAAATAATCTAAAAGCAAAAATTTGAGTTTGTAGCAACCACGGACGGCCCTCAAACGATAAGATAAATGCCGTTATATAAATTAATTTAAATTATGAATATTTTGGCTGTTATATTATTATTTTAGAAGAAGGAAGAACTTAAAAATCATTGATGTTTACCAGCTGTTTCTTTCCCCACTCCAAGCCAACATTCCACCAGTTTTACGGTCAAAATAGTCGGTAGAAATGGTGGCCGCAGAAACCGGTGGAATTTGCAAGAAAACAATATTTTCGTACCATTCCTATGCCGGAATGGCAGCAATAAATCGTACCTATTAGGTAAGGCTGATAGGCTTGCGTTTTATGAATTCCTACTGCGCTACAACACCCTGCCGTGCTGAAATGCAGAAGGATCTAAAGTAGGTTATTGTATCGGAACACTGCAAAAATACTACCAGTGCTCTAGCACCAATATCGAGTAGAAATTTATAAACTTGAACGCAGAAATCAACCCTATAATTGCTACGCATGTTGTAACCTGGGATATTTTTAGTACCAGCAAATTTGTTTTTATATTTAGAATTTATACCCCATGGCAACACAAGACGTTTGGCCTCCACCATATTTGTTTATTATGTATTTATTAAATTGTTTTTATTATAACTATCTCAAATATTTTTCCACGGCGCCACTGGAAATATTATTTTTAAATTAATTTAATAAAAATGGCTTTAGTATAATTAATTTTTTAGACTGCTAAAATTATTTTGTAATACATAAATCGTATCAAATATAAAAGAACACTTAGTATATTTATTAGCTTAACAAATAAAACATATACTAAATACCTATACTGGCTGTTTGACCAAAGCGAAGATAAATTAAAAAATAATACCTTAATAGCTAGCCAATAAATTTCTTATAGTATAGTTTAAATTTTTTAAAAAATAAATTTGCCTCTTTAATGAAATTGAGTAATAACAAAATTCTCAAAAAACTCATAAACTATGACTTATCCTTAAAATTGTCATGTGTTAATTTTCTTACTGTATTTGAGCTATTTGATTTTCTTTGACTGATTTGTAATGCTTTTGGCTACAGACCTTTTATTACCATGATAAATTTCATTTGTCTTTATGCCTTTGCATACTTTTAAATTTCTTCCAGACAACAGCACATTTAAGTATGGTATAAAATAGTAAAGGGAGGTGATACTGTTCAGATTTGCTACTGTGTTTTAACTCTATGAACGTGCTGACATGCAGTAGGAATTCGCAAACCGCTTATCGTCAGTGTAACTTGCTAAGTGCGTAACTCAATTTTTATAAATTTTAGAGAAGCATTTTTATATCAAAATTTTTAGTGATGTGTGGTGGCATAATTAATTAATGCTGCTACACATCACGGTAAAATACTGCTTAAAAAAGCTTTTCCAAAATTTCTAAAAATAGAGTTACGCACTTTGCGAATTGCACTGACGTTATGCGTTTGCATGCTTTTAAATTTCTCCCAGACTGCAGCACCAAACTTACGTGTGGTTTAAGTGGTAAAAGAAGGAAATACTGTTTGGATATGCTGTGCTGACACACAGTAGGAATTCATAAATCGCGGTTGGCTGGCTTATTGGTACTTGCACACATGTTCGCTTTTGAAGCGCAACTTTTTATAGCGAAATAATAAATAAACTTTATGTTTACCCAAGCATGCTTGTGTACATGTGAGCAAGTACCTTAAAAGTGCCCATTAGGCAAAGGCACCTACGGAATGACAGTACCTCGATGTTTATTGGGGTAATTTAGAGGCAGTACATATCTATATAGCGTTTATGGTAGTACTATCTGTTTTCTAAGAGGGGCTGTAAACTATAATTTCTACATGTTTTGGTACTGGGACATCGTTGATGAAACTGAAAAAAACATAGGTTAAACATTTAAAGTTTACTCTTTCTGTGAATAAATTTAATAAAAAAATAAAAGTTTGACATTCTTCTAATATTACTATAAAAAAATAATATCCCGTAAATTTGTGCCTATATAAATTATTATTTACTAGCTATAGTAATAAAGTATATAGGGATGAAAGACTGTTTAAGTGGCAGGCTGGTATACGCCGACCGTACATGATATTATTTGTTTTTTCCATGACCGTGTGTCTCAAAATAATCGTTCGGACACGGTTTTTTTTTAGATGCAAATCATAATTGTGCCGGAATTAGTGTTTTAAAGTAATTTTTTAGTTGTAACTTTGTTAAATGTTTGATTACTTGCTTTTTTAGTTAACTGTGTAACTTTATGACCTTTTTTTATTCCTAAGTAAAACTTACAGGAATCTACATATATATTTATTTATATACCGTATAATAAAAAATATTGATATTATTGATTGCGTTTATTAATGCTTTGCCTAACTTTTGGAAAATTATCTATCTTTGGTGTAAATATAGCTTTTAGTGCTTTTTAGTAATTCTAAATATTATTTTTTCTCCAATAAGACCAAAATTGGTCGTTTTTCGAGTATCTAAAGATATGATGATATGGCAGATTTGCCACCGAAACGTCGATTTTTAATTATCTTTTTACTTGTTTAAAAATTTTTTTGGTTTTTAGTACTTTTAATTTTATTTTGGCGTGTACCCAAATAAATACCATCTATTAAATGAATCCGCCAAACTACAGAACATATCTTCTATCTAAAGATATATTTTGAAGAATTATTATAAATTTGTTATTTTAAACATAAAAAAATAGGTACGTATCAATCTTTAAATCTGTTTTTTACCAAATTATACCATAGCATCTTTCGTATAAAAAAATAATATAAGGCTCAAAGCTCATTCAAACTTTTAACGTAAATGTAAATATTCACGTCTGCCAAATAGAGAATCCAAAAGAATTTACCAAAAGATTTTCTAAACCACAAGACGATCCCGACAAATGGCGATTTTTAAAAGTCCAGCAGGAACTCATTCTTGCACATAATAAAGTTGGGAATAGCAAAATCGACTTCAAATAAACGAAAACCAATCCTAAAGAGTTTCATTTGCGATCCAAAGATCAATGGCGTAGGGATCTAAAAAAAATAATAATATAGAGAAAAAGTCGTTTACTTAACTAACTGATTAAAGTTTCTTTTGCTACTAAAAGTAATAAAATTGTATCTGGTTAGATTAATTTAAAAAAATATTTTAAACAAAAGTACTTAAATCTGGAGCTTTAAGTGTATTTTAAATAAAGGTCCCTTTAGCCATTTACCTAATTTTAAAATAAATTTTGTGATTATTTTTACTGACAAATAATTACCAACTGCTTGTGTCTTTTTTTAAATAATTTCCGTCCAAGTTATTAAGGCTCTTAATATTTTAAAAACGTTTGTTATATCTGATTAACAATAGGCGATAAGCCATGTACACTGCGTCAAATCTAACTTGTTCACATTTTAAATGTAAATAACTTTTTATTTCCTAACTTCCTAACAAAAAATATTTTGAAACCTTAGTAGTTAAGAGAAAAAACTCCTGCTTTTTATGTCACTTACCTGGACCTTCTCCACTCACTAGGTTCGCCCGGCTTACAGGAGTTATTAAAGTAACTGTACTGGGTCCATGGTAAAAAACAGAAAAAGTGAAAGTTTTTAAATAAACAACTTTATTGTTTAATGATAAGATATAATCTTACAGTTGATACCACACTGAAAAGCATTATTCAGTGCAATCAGCTTAGAGCTTTAACGGGAGTCGGTTAATAAGATATAAGAAAACCAACGGCAATAATTTCTCACTTTCGTAATAATACAGGAAAAAAGAAATCCCCATTTTGTAACAGTTAAGAGACAAAATTCCTTCTTTCCTGTCATTCCTGGATCTTCGCCACTGACTAGTTTCGCCTGCCTCACAGAAACCTCATAAAGTGGCTATACCGAGTCTATGGTTCTTACGAAAAGCAAGAGTCTCTTATAAGAACAACTTCGTTGTTCGATGGTAAAATATAGTCGCACCGTTAATACCATACTAAAAAGCATCATTCAGTGAAATCGGCAGTGGGTTTTACTGAGAGGGAAATCTCTACCGTCGTAATAATATAAAAATAAATCCCTCTTTTACGAAAGTTACGAAAAAAGTAGTTTTTCCCGCCCCCAGGACTGTGTGAAAAGTGAATATTATACAGGTTAAGCTATCTGATATGGTACTATGGCGAGTAAAGCATCGACAAAGTGGGACTGATGCCCCGCCTCTCACTGCACGTCACAGAATTTGTTTTAATATGTACGCATTTCTCACGACTTCTTATTACATTCTGAGCCTTTGCTGGTAAACAGATACAATAGTTAAAATAAAAGTGAACACTACTGAACAAAAAATTATTATTATTTCGTGCGGATAGTGCCCAAGAAGTCGTTGGACAATATTTTAGCATACCCTGATAAGCCAAAAGCGCGTAATATTATTTGAATTTAGGGCTAACCTTGATACGCTCTCCGTAGCAACAAACGAACAACGAAAGAAAATAAAATAAAAATAAACTTGTATTATTCACTATCAAAGCAGTGGGCGTAATTTATCAGCGATATCGGTTGAAATGAAGAGAGTGGGAGATGCGTGTGTTCCCTTGCGTTTTAGGTGAATTCGTTCTCTGTTTAACCTTCACTGACTAGTATTTAGACCGTCTCTTATTCACGCATTGCCGATAAACGAAACCGTTCAGCTCATGCTGTACATATATTACAAGCATCTAATGTTTTTGACAAAAAGGTTTAATCTATAATGTAAATGCTCCTCAAAGGTGATGGCTACAATATTAGATTTAAATTGCAAATTGCCAAATTGATTCTTGGGCCACAGTAAACTCCTACAAACTTTACAGAAAGCAAATTAATATCACTATTTACCAATGAAGTCATATTTATTATGACCTCATTGCACAAAACAGAAGCGCAGAGTCGATACCTTTGAATTTCGGCATGTTCTTGTTAAATATTGTTCTAGGGAGCTTAATAAGCATTTTAACAAACCGAGCTTTCTGTGTGCGATTCACTAAAAATAAACATTACGGGGCTTTGCAGATTCTTTTTTGTAATTCAATAAATGCAAACTAAAATTTGTATTTTCCAAACATAGTATTTTAACATATTTAACAAAGACAGGGTGTTTCCTGACTATGGTACGAAACTTAAGGGGTGATTTCTAATGTCTTTTTATAAAAAGTTCCTATAAAACATGTCCTGCCGGACTTGCTTCATTTCTGAGATACAGGGCGTTAAAGTTTTTAAAAAGTCGGTATTTTTAAATATCTTAAAAATCCCTTACCCGATTAAAAATTCGTTACACCTATTTAATGTAGTAAGGCACTTGTAAAACTCTACCTAGAATAAGACAATTGGGTTCAGTGGTGTCTCAGTAGGCACCACAGCCAATATTATTATGAAAAAAAGTACGCCACTGACTTTTAATAATTTTTTTATACTTTTTCCAGATTAAGGAATAAAAGTTTGGTTTCTTATTATTTTTTCGTATTTCTCTTCGTTTTTCAAAAATAAAAATTTAAGTCACTTTAATTAATTTTAAAAAGTAGTCATAAAACAGCTTAAAATTAAATCCAAAATTAAAAGAAAATTATAAATTTGACCTTAGTAAATAAGAAAAATTACGATTTCTGATAAAATACACGATTCCCGGTTTATTTTAAGGCAAATAATTGTTTTATTTTTATTTTTGCTTTTTATTTCATGTTGTCCATGGGTACTTTTAAAAACAAATTAAAGTGGTTTTAATATTTTTTCTTAAAAACCAAACTATATACGAAGAAAGTACTGAGACCAAAAAGTTTGATTGTTAATTGCTTAATCGAGAAAAGAAATTAAAAACCTTATAAAAACTCAGTGGCGTACTTTTGTCTTTACAATAATATTGGCTGTGGTGCTTACTAAGATGCCACTGGACCTAATAATCCTAGTCTGGGTAGAGCATTACAGCATTACAAGCGTCTTATTACATTAAATAAGTGTTTCAACTTTTATCTACATCGGTAAAGGAGTTGCTAACATATTTAAAAATACCAATTTTTTTAACTGTAACGCCCAGTATCTCAGAAATGAAGCAAGTTTGGACACATGTTTATAGGACCTTTTTTCATAAAAATACACAAGAAGTCACCCCCTTAAGTTTAGGACCGTAATTAAGAAACATCCTGTATATCGACATAGAGTTGCCTTAAAAAATATGATTAATATGTTTAATTTAAAAAAGCTAACCTTTTTTACTCCTAATGATTACTTCCTAAAACAGTACTAATACATGTTTTACTATTTTTTTGTCTCTCAATTTTGTAAATAAGGCCATGGGAAGTTTTTAAATTTTGAAAAATTATTGCAATTTTTTGACATTTTATAATATTTAAGAATACATATTTTGCTAACTACCATTAAAACGTATTAAAAAATAGAGATTGCTATTACACAGGGTATGACAAGAACTGTAAGTTTTTTTTAATTTAAATATACCCTTGAACATAATTTTTTAAGCAACTCTATAGCAATACCTTTGTTTAAATATTATATGTAATATAAAATAGTTTTTATCCGGTTAACAGAAAAGTGAAGATCGCTTCCAATTCGGATTTCGTAATAAAGCTTAAACAGCCCTTTTTAAATACAGTACCTTGTATAAAACATGTAATGATAATAAGTTTCACTATTTTTACATTTACATGGCTGTATTTTCGAAATATGTCTATTAGAAATAGACATATTTCGTGTTATTTTTAAAACTCATTCAAACATAATATTTCTGGTGGTGATAAAATTTACCAGTTATTTAATTAAAAAAAAATATTTTTACTTTCTTAATGAAAATGGGACTGTCAAAAGTTTTTTGTTTTTTTATCCTAAAGTTCGTAGAAATACTACAAGATTGCCAATTTAAAAAATTGTGTGTTTTGAATAGGCACACAAAATAAAACAAGTGGTATGTGCTGGGTATTAGACAAATATTTTCTGACATATTTTTTGTCGCTGAACACAATTCGGAGTCAAAACTAGAGGTCAAACTGCAAAAAACCGAATTACAGGGGCCAAGGGGGCAGTCACATTTTTTTTTAAAGGGGGGTGGTATGTAGCACCTTCACCTTATTTTAAAGGCCATTTAATACTCTATTTAACACCACTTTGTTTTTAAAAATCAGTCCAGCCATTCCAGACTTATAACCATTTGAAATTTGGCTTAAAGACTATACAAACAGTGCGGTTTTAATTATATTGCCTTGTAAGTCTGGAACGGCTGGGCCTAATTTCAAAAACAAAGTGGCGTTAAATAGAGTACCAAAGGGCGTTTAAAATGAGGTGCTACAGGCTCCCCCTTTTAAAAAAATGGTTAGAGCCCCTTGGCCCCCGCCATTCGGTTTTTATACAGTTTGACCTCTAGTTTTGACTTTAGATTTGTGTTCAGCGGCAAAAATATGTCAAAAATATTTGTCTGATACCCACTCATACCACTTTTTATTTTGTGTGCCTGTGTATTTAAGTCACCAATAGCGGACAGTTTATTTGAATGACCAGTTACACAAAATGAAACATGATTTATTTTCTACCATGAATGTAATGATGACTTTTCTGACTTTTTAAAATTTTGAAAGTGTCACTTCTTGACTTTATTTTCATTTCATGGGCAAAAAGGTAATTTTATTTCCGCGGGTAAAAAGTAAAATAAAGCAGAAGGATCCATTGCAAAAATTAAAAAGAATGGCAACTTGACATCTCCATTCGCGATAAATGTCTGGTGGCTGGAATTATTTAACAATTTTAAAATAATTTTGTTGGGTTGACATATTTTTATAAGAAAAATTAAGAGAGATTTAAGAAACATTACTAGGTAGATAAAGTAGCATACAAACCTCGGTGAAAAGTTTTATTTTTGTCTGGAGAAATAAATTACCTCAGCGGTACACGCCCGTGTAAACAATCCTTTTCTCTCGACAATAATTACACCTTCCACTCTCATCTTCCACCTTGGTATGTAATGTACTAATATTTTTAAATATTTTACATGTCTTTACTTTTCTTAACTTTCTGCCACTGGTTAAATTTACTACTTACTTGAAATTCTCACTAGATGCGACTCTTTTGTAGGTTACCGGTCGAGTTGTTATTTTTTGTTATTTGGCGTTGGGAATTCCATCTATTTCCGAATATTTTCTGTTGACCCTTCAGGTTTCACATTGCCAATAGGACGAATAAAACCTTATTTAGTATGTACATACAAACAACAAGTAAAAAAGTTGTCCCTTCGAATACGAATTTTAAAAAAGTTTTTGGGTAAATAAGGGTTGATTATTTACTATTTTTATTCATGAGTTAGAAAATACATATATTCGCATAGAATTAATACAAATGTAGCGAAAACCTTAACCTTAGTTTCAAAATATTTTTGAGAGTCTGCTGATGTAGAACGTTATAAATTTTAATAATAATTAATTTAAAATATGTTTTATTTACATTATAAACTAATTATTAAACACATTTTGTTTTTTATTTAACTATTGTTCTTTTATGGTTTCGCCTTTTAAGGTTTTATCAAGCGTTTAAAATATTTGGCCTTCTAACATTTTGCCATTAAAGTGTTTTTTTATTTGTTTTTAAATCTAAAAAGTGAGACATGGATCCCACATAAAATATATACTATGACAACGAAAAAAATGTTTTTCGGCTTGCCCTCCTTTACCCAAGAAAAATTTATTTTTTTAAAACATGTTCTCTGTTTGTAAATTTTTTGTAAAATAGGCATTTTAAATTTTGCAAAATTATCTATATATTTTTAAAAAACTATGGCCAGGTATTTTTTTACTCTACAAAGTTTTTATTCAATTGTTTATTATTATTTGTTCCTTTTTTTTGTAATTAATATTGAATATTTTTAATTATCAGAAAAAAGATGGATATTTTGTAATAATTACTTGACAATATAATTTAATTAATTTTACGAAAAAACATAGAAAGGCGATTCCCTTTTAAAACTTAGATTTACCCTAAGGAAGGGGAGCGGGCTTATTAAAAATATAAATTTGTTTCGTAAGTTCCAAAATAGAATTTTTGTTAACCAAAGTGTTTTTCTTATGGCTAATAACATCTGACATATTATATGGTATATAAAAAATAAAAATTCTCGGTAAGGTCTTGTATTGTGTATACATTTTTTTCACTCTACAATGTTTTTATTTAATTGTTTTGTATCATTTTTAAATTCTAAATATTTTTGTAAGTTTTGAATTATCAGAAAACGACAGATATTTTTTTAACAATTATTTGACAATAAAATGTAACTAATTTTACGAAAAACCATAGATAGGAAATTTGCTTTTAAAACTTAGATTTACCCTGAGAAAGAGGAAGGGCTTACCAAAAATATAAATTTGTTTCGTAAATTTCAAATTGGAATATCTGTTTACCAAAGTGTTTTTCTAAGGCCAATAGCATCTGACATATATTTGGGGTCCTATATCACTTTTCTGATTAGAACATAATGAAAATCTTCGGTAAGGTCTTGTGATATGTACCGGGTGTCAGGTTAATAAATTTTTACATCCTTTACTTTTCGATATTCTATTGTACAGGATGTCCATTTTGGTTGCAACAGCGGGGTATTCCAGTTACTACTAAAGATAAAACTTAAGGTTCTTTTTTGTGAAACGAAAGATGCCATAAACAAAACTGATTTGGATGCAATTTCTAAAATCTATTTAATGTAATAAGGCGCTTTAAAAGCACTATCTAGATTAATTATTGGTTCCAGTGGCGTCTCCAGTGGGCGCCGCAGTAATATTATTAAGAAAAAAAAGTACGACGTGACAATTTGCGATAAAAAACACAACTGCTCTTTCAGTATAAGACAAGTTATTGTTTATTGTTTATTTTTGTTGTTTTACCATGTTGTTTATGGGTACTTTTTAGAAAAAAATTAAGCAGCTTAATTTTTTTGTAAAGGAAGCTAGATAAATACAAGAGACCTAAAAGTTGTATTTTAAATGCTTAATCGTAAAAATATACAAACTTTGTAAAAGTCAGTAGCGTACTTTTTTCCAATAAAATTGGCAGTGATGCCCACTGGGACGCCACTTGACCAGATATTCTTAATCTAGGTAAAGATGTACCAGCGCCTAGTTACAATAAAAGGTATACTAAATTTAATCTAATGACTATGAAGCTTTTAAGAACTTTGAAAAATTATTACTTTTTTTTAAATCTAACTTAAAACTTTAATTTTGGTCTTGAAAATAATATAATTTTTTGTCTTTTTATAAATAATATAGTAATATATATTACATTTGATATATCTATTTTTATTACTTTTAGAAATATGGCGATTCAAATCTGAACAATAAGTGTAAATTTTAATTATTAATGTCACGGCAATAATTGCATTTTATTTCCTATAAGTAGTACGAATTTTAGAAGATAAACTTAACAAAATATTTTTCTCAATTTTTTTATATGTTAATAATAAAAAAGTTAGGGATATGTAAATTTATTAGTTTTTAATAGATATTATAAATTATTTTTCAGATTTAAATGACCATATTTCCAAAATTAATTAAGATAAACAACAAATGTGGTATTTCTTTAAAACCTTTTAAAATAAAATTTTAATAGGGTGATCAGATTAGTAGTTAATTTATTGGAAATTTTAAAATTGAAGATTTTAGAATTTACCTTATAAAATTATTTTTATATCAATAAAAATAAAATGTCCTGCTTTAAAAAAGCAACAAAATAAATAGTATATGGTAAAAATGGTTAAAATATTAAAATATACTTTTTTTGAACTTTTCCAAAAGGGTTTATATCAGTTATATAACTTAAAGATTATTGGCACCAAAAACCTAATAACATTATTTCAGACTGCAATTAAATCCTTAAATTATCCTTTATAATACCCTTTATCATCATTTAATACCAGCCCAGTGGCTGTATTCAGTCAATTTAATTGCTCATAAAGTACCAAGGAACATATAATTGTTCCAGGACAATGGACTTAAATAACATGAAGTAAAAATGGTATGTTTGTACAGGGTGCCCGCTAATTAATGGCACTCTTATGAATCACAGATTGGCAATGCCAAAATAATAAGATTAAATGTACCTATAATAAATAGTAAAAAAAAATATTTTAGATTTATTTCGATACGTTTTGATTTATTTCGAATATTGTAATAAAACTCGGTATCTCAAGGATTTTTAACATAAACTTTTTAGATCTTTATGGCGCTACTTACACTATTTTTAATTTCTGTAAAACGTTGCAATTTTTTTGTGGTAATCAAATGGGAGAAATAAATTAACGACTTAATTTTTAGCAATAATTTACCTTTTCCAAGTTAAATAAAAAACACTTTTTTAAAGCCTTTGCACGGATGGTACAATTATGACAAAAAAATTAATGGTGATAAAGAAAGAAAAATAATCATGTAGCCCAATCGATATAGACATTACTCGGAAAAGTAAGAACTTTAATGACAGGAGTGATAGAATAAGCAAAAATGTTAGTACTTCATAAAAAAAAATTCTCGGGCTTCGTTGGGGAGTAATTGACCTTTAAAGTTAGAATAAAAATAGTACAACTACAACTTTTTAATTGTTGCAACAGTACTAATCAGCTATGAGCAACTAAATAACCTCATAGTAATGCTTCTTTTCAAAGGTAAAAGGCTGTTCCGTAAGTTGGGACTAAACAGGGTAAGACTTTTTTTTCATTTTATGTATGCATTTTTGACACAGGTGACAACTTTATTATTTTTCTTTGACCGTTTGATTTCTACATCTCATTGTTTTAAGTTATACCTTATTTAAATTGATATCTTGGATTATTTTTGATAATGGCACTTAAAATCCAGACATTGCATTTTTTCCACATTTTAATAATTTTCTTTAAAAAAAATAGGTTTGTCCAGCAGAATATTGGAAACATGTAAGTAACAATCGTAAAACGCAGAAATTGTTACAAATATTGGTCAGAAATGTTGGCCATAGTTTTGTGCTGGGACAAAAAATTAACAAAAAGGGTGTGTTAAAAATTTGTCAATAATGTTTGAAAAAAGTTTGAGAACTTTTCAAATAGTTTCCAACATCTTTAAACTACTGCTGGAACAACAAATGTAAAAATTGTGTAATGTTACAATACTGATAAAACGACAAATGTGACGTGCGCAGAATCCAAGCCGTTGCAGACATTTCTGACAGCCTGCTGGAACAAACCTATTACATACCACATGCTGGTGTGTCTGGATTTAAAGTGCGATTTTATAAAAAACGGTCCAAGATATTTATTTAAATAAGGCATACATTTTTAGTAAAAAAAGATATATGAAATGAAAACAAAGTCTCACTCTGTATAATCCGACTTATTGAACAACCGATTACCTATGAGAAGCATAAGTATGGGGTTATTAGTTTTGGTTAGTTTAAAAGTTATAATTAACATAATTTATTTTAATCTTCTTTCTAATACTTTCTAAGTTTTTTGGGTTATTCGGCTTCGTCGTAGTAGATTTTGTATCCTTGACGTTTCGACAGCGCGAGTGGTTGGCATCCTCAGAAGGTTCCTAGTAGACTACTTGCGTACTACTGTGTTCCGGCGTGGACGCAGCGAGTATTTATAGGCAGCTTGGGTGGGTGGGGCTTGTTCCGGTTGGTCGTTGCGCAGTTGTTGTTCCTGCCGTGGTGCTATTTTTGTGGTTTTGACCCAGCTGCAAGCACCAAAAACATGACTCATGGGGCGTTAGCTCACCGCGTTCCATTTAAGGCTTGAAGTGCAAGCGAGAGCCGGAAGCGACAAAGAGGCACAATCTCCGCGTCATTCGATATCTGTTTCTTTCCTACTTGAGTGAGCGTGTGAAACATTTGTTTTGCTTACTCCATCACCACTATTGTTTATGATCTTACCTTTAGGGACACCCTGTATATTCCAAATATAAGTTATATCGGTTTTGGCCAAGTCAAAAAATTTTAAAAATAAGGAATAAAAAGGTAAACTTTAAGAGGTTGTTACCCGAAAGCCAGTGAATTCAAAAATATATGAATAGGTTTTGTCATCGATTTTTAAATTACCTTGTATATTTTTATTAATTAAAGTTCCTAATTTGCCTAATACTTTTTTGCTGTTTTTTTTGTTAAAAGAATGTTAAACTTAAAGAAAAATTATCCAGATAATTTATCAAGGTATGATACTCCATTTTCTTTAAATCTTCAAAAAGGTTTTTGGTTTTTATTTTCAGATAATGATTTATAAATTCCTAAAAACTAATTAATCTTACTTACAAAGACATCTAAATCACCAGAAAACTAAAAAACGTTTCTGCTGGCATTCAAAAGCTATTTGGGACAAGCCTGAAATAGCGGCGTAATGACAAAAGAGCCTTATTTTGTATTCAAGATGTTTTTATTAGAATGAAATCGATATGTGGAGCTAAAAAGGCTGCTAACGTTAGTTTAAAGATTTTGTTATACGTTTTTTATTGGTTTGTTAAAATTATCGCCATTTAGCATTATATTTTTATTTTATTGGTTAAATAAAAAAACCTTTATTGTTGTAAAGCACACGGTACAAGCATTTGGCTACTTAAAATTATAAACTTTATTACAGTTAAATATTAACAAACTAAGTATACTAACCGTAAATCTTCCGACAAACTTTAAGGAGTGATTCTTTAACCAAAAACAAGAAAAAAATGTGTAGGGAAGGTCCAGGAAGCCCCGCCCAGTGGGTAACGACGTCCACCGTCATGGTTTCCTATCTAATCGATCCAATATCTATCTCTTAATAAAAACATTGGGCTTGAATGCTAACTTAGCTGATTTGCACTTCGCGAAACCGCTTTTATTCTTTAAATTATCGAAAAACGATTTGGATGCAAGTTGCTGTTTTTTTCTTCTGGTAAAATCCAAACTTTAGAACGCAACGTAATTATAAATAAAAGAGCAAAATATGCAGAAAGGCCTAAGTGCCATTCTGGAAATTTTTCAGTAAAAATAAAAAAACTTTTTTAAGAAGTGAACAAGTGAAAATCCTTTAATAAAGATTCAAAACAAAAGAACGAAGCGCCACAATAATGGTATTAGTATTTATGCTGCAAGTAATAGGCGGCGACATAGGCCCCAAAACTGTATTAAAATCGTTTAAGAAACAAAAGGTGCTAAGGCCCTTGTGCATATTCTACTCTTTAAATTTCATTATTATATCACAATGTAGGTAATTAATTGCATTGTATTATACAATATTAAAATATTATATTTTGTAAGGTTTTTTAAGAAAAGTGTAATTTAAAAATTAAAATTGCATTGTCGGGTAAGACCACCAGGAGAAAATTTCTCTGGCCAACTGTATAATTTATTTATAAAATTTTTATAGAAAATATAATATTTTTTTTTGTGTTCGCTTTCACCTTTTCTATTTATATTTATTGTAATTATTATTTTTATATTTTATATTTATTTTAAAAAAATAATGTTTTTTTCTCATGCATTAGCTAATATTTTTAAGAAAAAAAGTACACCAATATTTTTTTCGAAATTCCCGTTGATTTGGAAAAATGTATATATATATATTCTAACTTATTTTTTTATTAATCAGGAAACTCCATTTGCTTCTTTTTAAAATTATACCTCTAAATATTATAAATATTATATTGTAATTAAAAGTACCTTAAATGCAAATCTACTGTTATTAGAAATGTCATTTTTATTTAAATTAGTAAAAATATTTCGAATATTTTATAAGTAATTCCTATCCCCTTAATTTTATTTTTAATATTTTACCAAATAAAAAGTTATAGTGGTGAGCCACCAGTAAAGACCCCGGTAACCCCCTTTCTCATTTTTGAGAAGGGGTTACCGTGGTCTTACTGGTGGCTCACCACTATAACTTTATTTGTTAAAATATTATAATATATATATATATATATATATATATATATATATATATATATATATTATTATAATATTTTAACAAATAAAAAATTATAGTTTAAGTAAAGACCACGGTAACCCCCTTTCTCATTTTTGGGAAATTTAAATTTTAATTGGGTTACTTGTCATTGGGAAATTTGGTACATAAAACAATACGTGAGGTGTCAAGGTTTAAAAAGTATAAATCAAACAATTTTCTAGGTTACTCTTATAATAATAAAACAAAAACATTAAACAAGCTGAGTCGCCTAGAAATGCAAAACAAACACTGAAAAATTTGATATTTAAAGAGAACAAAATTTTAAGACGGAGATTGTTTATCAGAGAAGAAGTAGTTAGTAAAGTCAAGCATAAAATTAAAGTTTTAGTTAAGCCCCGTACGGGCTATCCCTAGGGATATGCCCGTACTAAATTTAGTTAATTAAATAAGTTAAGTTGGTTTTAAAAAATGCAAAGTTAGTTTTGGTAGTCCACCGGTCTCATTGTCCCAAGAAGATAGTTCCATATGGTACATTTGCCCAGTGACGTAAATTGGCCCCTATGTATAATTCAAAAATGTATACGTCACATATGGTGGAGGCGCCCCCGTTCCCAGTGACCTTTCTAAAACGTCGGTTATGGTAAGCTGTGCCCGCCCCAGTTCCAGTGCCCTTTGTGATGCGATAGGAAAAGTCGCTCATGGTACGCCCTTCCTACCCCTCAGTGTATTTGTGGAAGAAAATGCCATATATATGGTAAAGGCGTCCCGTTCCCCGAAGAAGAAATGTGTGTGAAATGACGAAGATGGAGGAAAAATATGTTGCGTAGCGTAGCTGCAAGGAGGTAGCAGCGTAGCTACAAGAAAAGGAAGATAAGGTATATCTTCAGTTTTGAAATATGGCTAAATGGTGTTAGCCAGAGTTGTTGAAGAAGAATATGAAATAGTTATTTGCGTTGAAGTTGTTGTTTTACGTCGTGAAGACGGAGTTTAGAAGCAGCATGAGGCTGCATTAGCACTGGAAGCCGCAGCTCTAGTATGGGGAAGAGCTCTGAAGTGATGGTCTTGAATGGTGGGGTACAAGACAGTTAAGCGGCCCTGAGAAAGCTCAGGATATGGGGAAATTGGCATGATGTTGCAGTAACCTGATGTGGAAGAAGAAAATGGGAATGAAAGGCAGACAATGGTACGTGGAGAAGTACAGGACAAATGGCCAATGGAACGCACCATCGAGGACATGGACAGGCAGGCAAGGTGGACGCAATTTTTTTATAAAGGCTAGTATAAGAAGAAAGTGGAATATTAGGTTAATTTCTAAGTATAAATATAAAAAAAAATTGATTTTATTTTTATGTAAGAGATATTTTTTTTGTTTTTAAACTATCCAATAAATTTAAAAAAGAGCAAAAGATGAAACAGAAAAAAGTCACCTAATTAATAGTACATGTAAAACATAGTTAATTATTTTCTTCCCCACTGGTATATTAAATAAATCGTTGAATTACTTTTTAATGGTTCAACGTTTTGCTGACGCGACAAGGCCAAGTTCACTTTTATTGTTACATACTGGTCAATTTTAAATAACACAAACTTTTTTGCCTATTTAGCTGTTTGTGTAGTACATAAATGTCTAGTAAACTTAAAGATTAAAAAAAAAAAAATTACAATTTATGAGTAACAATAATTAGGTCATTTTTTGTCTAAAAATAATCTTACCGTTAAAACTATATTTATTTAAAGTACCTACTTAAAGAGAAGCTTAAAAAGGTTTTTAACAATTAAACTAAAATCTTATTTAAACTAATTATTTCAGCAAAAACATCTCTAGAACTTTTTAAATAATTATTTTAGATAATTTATCCGGAAGAATTTTTTAAAATTAAAAAAAAAAAGAGTCATAATGTTAAATATAACCTAAATGAATTATTTTTTAGAAAAAAAACAATTTTTACATTTTTTCGTACATTTTTTTTTTTTTTTTAATTAATTGGAAAAAACAAAAAATTAATTAAACGTTAAGATTATTTACGATAAATATAATTTATATAATAAGTAACATAATGTTAGGTTTTAAATATTTGTAAGCTACATGGAACTATCGTTTTCGGTAATATTGCTATTTTTTTAAGGGTTTAAAGTAAATTTGTCTGATTTCTAATAGCGTTGTGGGTCCAACGCTTTCAGGAAGGGGCATATGTGAACACCTAGTATAAAAAAGTATACATTTTGGGAATTTTAAAAATATACATTTTTGGGAAATTTAAATTTTAATTGGGTTACTTAACATTGGGAAATTTGGTACATAAAACAATACGTGAGGTGTCAAGGTTTAAAAAGTATAAATCAAACAATTTTCTAGGTTACTCTTATAATAATAAAACAAAAACATTAAACAAGCTGAGTCGCCTAGAAACGCAAAACAAACACTGAAAAATTTGATATTTAAAGAGAACAAAATTTTAAGACGGAGATTGTTTATCAGAGAAGAAGTAGTTAGTAAAGTCAAGCATAAAGTTTTAGTTAAGTCCCGTACGGGCTATCCCTAGGGATATGCCCGTACACAATTTAGTTAATCAAATAAGTTAAGTTGGTTTTAAAAAAATGCAAAGTTAGTTTTGATGGTCCACCGGTCTCATGGTCCCAAGAAGATAGTTCCATATGGTACATTTGCCCCAGTGACGTAAAGTGACCCTATATGTAATTCCAAAATTTATATGTCACAATATATATATATATATATATATATATATATATATATATATATATATATATATATATATATATATATATATATATATATATATATATATATATATATATATATATATATATATATATATATATATATATATATATATATATATATATATATATATAAATATATATATATATATATATATATATATATATATATATATATATATATATATATATATATATATATATATATATATATATATATATATATATATATATATATATATATATATATCTCCGTCATTACACAGGACCTCCCCATATACAACGACGCCCAAAAATTTGCGGCGTCCGGATATACGACGCCGTAAATTTTTTGACGCCGTTGTGTATAGCGAGGGCATACCTTCGGACGCCAAAAGATTGCTGTAGTATTTTCTGAAAGCTCTTTTAAATATGTTTTCAGTGGTAATACTAATATTAATATACAGGGTAGGACAAAAAGTATTTATTTTTAAAATGGGTCACCCTCTATATTTAAATACCATTAAAAAGAGCTTGAAGAAAATACCATATATTAGATAAAAGTACATCTAACCTTATTAGTGTTGGAAATATATATGTAATAGGTAAAGATACTTTCTTTATATTCTAGGGTTATAAAGTACTCGTCAGGAGCTTTTAAATGATATGCTATAAGACCCTCTCTCTATATAATTCTTTCTCCCAAGATGGCGCCGATTGTTGCAACTATTATTTTTACGTCAAAGCATAGTTTATTTCCTCTCATAAGTCATTACCAAATTTTATGAAGAATAAATTAAGAGTACAAAAGTAAGCAGGAGGGGGAATTTACGTCCACACTGTATAAAAATAGTACTTTATTTAAAACAATAAATTTTATTTTAGCAAGGTTTATTATTAAATTCTGTGTGATCCTTTTTTTTTCTTTTGAATGAATGAATGAATAGAATCAATCATTCAAAATATAAATACCACTTTACTTTTATTTTTAATCCAGTTATAATAATTAGAATTTTTGCATTTTCATAAAGACCAAAAAAAAGAAAACTTAATCGGTTAAAATAGGCAATGTTTGCCTAAAAAAGCAATTATTGGCGTAGGTTTTAGCCTAAAACAAATGTACCATATTTTAAGCTATACATTTATTTTAAAGTTGTAAAAAACGTACAGCAAAATGCGAATACTGCTAAATTTTTTAATGCTGTTGCAGCAATCAGTTAAAAGCGTTAGGCTTACCATATTTTTTACAATTGTACCAATAAATTAAACAATTATTTTGTATTTTGTAGCCAGCAGGCTTTTATAAACCCTAAGCACTATGTAATATAAGCGCGATTTTTTAGGTTTATCATGTTTTTGTTTTGTTTTTATGAAACAATTTACATTTTTTAAATCTTAAAATTTAAAACCCAAAAGGCTTGTCGCCCAATACCATTCATTTATTAAAATAATATGCAATTAAATTTAAAAATTTGGTAACTACCTAAAAATATTTACGTAAAATTCCCACTGAGCATTTATTTCCTTAAAGCGGAGTGTCATTTTAACCTGTTTTAAAAACAATTCGTCATGTTTACTTGTTTTCTAACACTTGTCAACATGTAATGTAACATGCAGCATATTTTACCAGAGAAAGGAAATAAAAGGGTAGCGTGCAAAAGTTTACATACAATATAATATAAAAAGTAAATAAAGCAAATAAGTAAAGAAAAAGTTGTACGCTTGAAAAGGATTAAAAACCCTACACATAAAAAAGAACTTAAAAAAAACATTAATCCTCTTTTCTTTTCTATAGCCCATATACCAAATTCGTTTTAAATACATCTTGAATACAAAGTGTGACCTCTTTTGTCATTGCCTTGCTATTTTATGGTTTACGTAAATGACTTTTAAAAGCTCAGTAAAATATATATATTTTTTTAACTTTTGCGACAATTTCTAAGTAAATATACAAACCTTTAAAAAGAAGAAAATGTACATCGTACATTAATAAATTGATTAAATATTTATTTTGACTGTCAGTAAAAGGATGCATTTTTTAAAAATTCTAAGTTACTAAAATAGTCTTAACTAAAGCGTGTCCGTAAAATCATACTTTTTCGCACGCAGCTGCAGATATTCAAACATTGCGATGTACAGTTTTTTTACCACTACTAACATATCATGTGTGTTTTTTTAATTTGTTTTAAGGTGTAAAATGGATATAGTTTATTATGTCTAATAATATAACTTACAATATTTTAAAATAAATTGTTAAAAATTTAGTGCGGCATTAAATTTTGTGCCGATAATCAGTACTTTCCACATAATTGCAGTAAAAGTAACAATTATATTTATTTTTTTAATATTATTAGCACATAAAACATGGTGGTCGACCAACAAGGCGTAAGCAGATTTAATTTATATAAATATAAATATATATATATATATATATATATATATATATATATATATATATATATATATATATATATATATATATATATATATATATATATATATATATATATATATATGATTTTATTAATTTCTTAAACCATTTGTATATACTTTTCTTTCTAGGTTTCCCATTCCCACCTATTCCCAAGAAAATGAAAGAAAAGTATATATATATGTATGTGTATATATATATATATATATATATATATATATATATATATATATATATATAGAAGCAAAAATACATTGATTTGCCATCTTAAGTTTAATATAATAAATATAGGAAAAGTAAAAAAATATGATAAATGAAATGAAAATAAAAAGTCAATACCTTTACCAACTACAAAATGGCGGCATCGATTATATAGTCATATATATAATATATATACACTCCAATAACATTTTGGCGTCCGATGCGTATGGCGCAAATTTTTGTTGTGAAATGACGCCATAAGATTGAAGAGGATATATATATATATATATATATATAGATATATACAATTATTTTTCATTATTAATAATAAATAGTATAATTTATCTTCTTTTAATAAAAATTTTAAAATAAGCAACATAATATAAGGTTGGACTTAGGACTACCTAAGCATTTTTTTATCTTAAAAGACCAAGTGCCTCCAAATAAATTCCCAAATGTCTGAGTTGAATTTTCCGAAGTTTTCATCATTACTATTGCCATTAAATAGCACGAGTTTTAAGAATGGAGTGTGCCTCCCTAATTCTTATTTTATGTTTAAAAAAATATATTTTAATTACAAAAATATTTTTTAAAATATATTAAAACAAAGAATTATTTATTAGAGCCATTTTTTTGTGTCTTTTCTATACAGGATGTCCCAACTCTAATTATATACGAAATAACTTTCGCCCCAGTACAAAATACCGAAATAAACTTAAAATAAGAAATGTTTATTTGGATACAGTGGATTTATTAACAGTAGCAGTAAGTATTCAAGGTGCTTAGAAAGAGAAATTTTATTGTCAAGCTGTTTTTTTAATGGAACACCCTGTATAATTTAACAAATTTTGACTCTGTAGTAAATTTTACAATTGTATAACACACTTTACATCAATTATAATTATTGCTGGTTTTTGAGATATCAACAGTATACTGATACATTCAATAACGATTAAATGTAAATAAAAAAATATATTATTTTGATTTTTTTTTAAATTTTTAACCAATTCTGTCACTGTCAGAGTGACAAATAATAGAATAACATGTAAATAATTACATTTCATTGTAAGAACTACTAATATGTATGTCAGCTATTTAGTTTATTGTAGATACACTTTGGCTTACTTAACCTAAAAACCAGCCATAATTGACGTATTGCAGCTTTTAGTGCAATTAAATAAATATGTGTCTAAAATAAACTAAATTGCTGACATACTTCTTAATAGTTGTTATAATGGAAGGTAATAGATTACAGGTTATTATAATATTTGTTACTCTAACAGTGACAGAATTGTTTATAAATAATTAGAACTCTTTTTTTTATATATTTTTAATCGTTAATGAGTATATTAGCGTATAGCTTATATACTCGAAAATATGCTATAATTTACGTAGAGAGTGTTATACATTTTTGCTGTAAAATTTAATAAAAAGTAAAAATTTTTAAAATTTACATTTAAAAAATCTAGTTGACAAAAAAATGTATTCAAGACACCTTCTACAATTAATAAAATAGTGTATCCAGTAAACATTTTTTATTAAAAGTTTTTTTGTATCTTGTATAGAAGCGAAGTTATTTCGTGTATAAATAGAGTTTGGACACCCTATATATATATAAATATATCTCTAATATTATTTATGTTATCGAAGCAACCTCTATTTTGCATCTCCTTGCTCCTGTGTGTTTAGAATAAAACTAAATAATAACCAGAAAAAATCTCAAAATCACCTTATATTACCTTAATAGAACATTATATACTTAAAACTACAAGTAAAAATATTTTTTTTTTACAGTTAACAAAAAAACTTCTGCTTTTCATGTTATTCTGAAAAGCAGAAGTTTTTTTGTTAACTGTAAAAAAATATATTTTTTTACTTGTAGTTTTCGCCGACCTCACAGAACCTATCAAAATTGCTGTACCGAGGTTATGGTGAATCACTTAAAATTAATATCCACTCTATCGGTGTTCGACGGTAAGATATAAATCCCATTATTGTTTCGGTACCCACCATGTGTCCCATTGGGGGCAATCATGGACAGTTTTGCATGACCGTCTGTAGCGCTTCAAATCATTTAAATTGCACCTGCTTGTACTTTTGCTGTAGTCTAAAAATGATCATTTAGTCTTTCGGTGTCGACTCATACCTGAGTCGGCAAGACGCGAAAGATAAGTTACTGTAGTGACTTGCAGTTCATGGAAGTTACGGAAGAAGCAAGCAATTTGGTGAATAACATGATATGTAGGAGCCTTTTATTGTTAAAAGAAAACGGTGACTTTTTTTGTATATTATTGCAACAGTGGGAAATTATTTTTATTTATTTTATAATAGCTGCCAAAGGCCTTAGGAAGTACTTTTAAACCATATTTGTTTTAGTAATCTACATACCCCAAAGTATTAAAATGCCATACTTAACATTTTTTATTTTATATCTGTCCTTTTTTTCTAAAAATGTTATAACTTTTTTTTTTAACCTCATGTCTAGAGGATATAAACTTAGGACCTCTTCTGGTTACTTTGGGTCTTTTATTCTACATTTTGTCCATCTCTTTAAACTCGATGTTTTACGTTAGGGAGTTTTTTTATCAGGCGTCATTCAAACGGCTTTATTTAACAGCATACGTGGGTGATGTATGCATAATATTTTTCCTTTTTTAAGAAAAGGATAATCTTTAGAGGATTCGTTAATCCCTCTGGAGCATTCAAAGGAAAAGTAGTTTTTAAAAGGTTATAAAGCAATAAAAGACACACTTCTCGGCTTTTTTGAGTTTATTTTGTCGCTTTTTAAAAATATTTTTCATTTTAAGAAAAACACACCTAAAAATTTACGACAGGATAATATAATGGTCAATATCTTACAATTTTTTTAAATGTCATTCAAGGTCATTCATTTAAAACTGAGCTCCTAGTGTGCATTGACCTTAAGAGTTGTTTTGTTAGTACGTTTATTTTATTAAATAAAATTTAGGTTATACAGGGTGTCAGCTAAATAATGGTACACAGAGAAATTAAGATTTTCTATGCCAAAATAATAATTTTAAATTGCGGCTAGGTTGTTTAGTGCAACCAAAAAGTATATTGAAGAATATATTACGAGTAAATTACTTTTTAACTGATGTGGCAGCTGCCGTTACAGCTGTTATTAAAGACAATTTTCTGTTACACTAAACAACTTAAACGAAAATATGTAATAGTAATATACAAAAGTTTCTTCTTCCCATACCATTTACCTGTACCAAATCTCTTTTTGATATGTGTAATACTTCAGGAGTAATGGCTTCTCTAATAAATTTGTGGACACCCGGTATAAGCAAGTGGTTAAAGTTAATGTCACGTGAATACTTTTTTATTTTGCTAAAAGTAAATGTTTGTAATGCTTTATTAATTATCATATAAAATTTAAATCTGCAGATATATTTTTAAATTTTTACAAAAATTGAGCTGTGGTATACTAATTTACACTTTTATTTTTTATTAAAATAATATCACAAAACTTTGGTCTTTTTACTAATGGTATCATATTTTATATTTGTGTTAAATTGTAGGCTTAAGTACTTTAGAACTTATGCCATTAGATAAAGTGCTTTAAAATATTCAGTAAAATTTTATTACTTTGGGGAGATTATGCACTTAAAGTATGGGTATTTTGTTCAGTTATTAAGGAAAAATGTAAAAAAATTGTCATGTGGAAAACATAAAATTTTAGCTTTTTGTTTGAAAGAAAAAACAAATAATTTTAAATAAATTGTGCAAAAAAGGGTACGAGATCGGAATGGGAGACGAACTTCACCCCTCTGTTTACCGGATTAAGTCCGTTTTATACACACACAAAAATCTATGATCAAGGCAATTAAAATTTTATTATTAAGAAATTGACGTCAAGCTGAAATTATTAATAATCACTTTTAGACTAACTTAGAATTATTATGAAAGTACCACTATTTTAAAAGTAAATTTTCAATTTATACATAATTATACTCCTTGTAAATATAATTGATAATCATTATATTGCTCTTAGGTTCAACTGATGCCTAAGATCTCACTGTAAATTAATCACAAAATAAATTTGACTGGAAATTAACTATTCTTACTCTGAATACAAAGAAAAGTAAATATTCAAACTATACAAAACTTTATTGGCAACGGTAAGTTTATATCCTACCGCCGAACAATGACATTTTTTCTACAAGACTCTTGTTTTTCGTGTTAATTACCATAGACCCGCTACAGCCACCTAGATAGGTCCTGTGAGTTAGGCAAAACTAGTCAGCGGAGAGGGTCCAGGTAAATGACACAAAAAACTGGAGGTTTTCTTTATACTGTCGAGAAAAAAATATATCATATACTATATGTAATTTAGAAAATAACCTCAAAATTTTTGATACACCTTGTATAATGGCAACCCTTATTTTTTAAATTCAAATACAGGGTGTAATTTAATTATTGGCTTAAAATACAGGGTATAATTCCTTAGCTTATTTTAGAAAGAAAAGTTCATTTAAACATATGTCCTAAACCTCTTAACTTTTAAGATACAAGGTGTTAAAATTTAAAAAAATATATTTTTAAATATCCTAATTATATTTTACCCAATTTTGTTTTAATTTGGCAATATTATTAGGGGGTAATTTATCATTAACTTAAATGCATTTAATAAGTGGCGTCTCGAGAGGAAATAAAAGGAATATTTTTAACAAAAAAACGATACGCCACTGACTGTGTAAATGTGTGTAAAATATTTGTGCTTGCTTTAGATTACGCAAATAAAACTACTGCTTTTATGTCTACTTATTTTTTTCGTATCTTATTTAGTATAAAAAAGTCATTTAATTGCATATTTTTAACATAAAGAAGCATTGCGGGATATTTTTCTTTTAAAAATTAGGTTTTATAATTTTTAATTAGCAATTATATAACCAAAATAGTAGACTAGGGTACACTTTAACGAGACAGATGCCGCCGACGCCTGACGTCACAGGCTACGCCTAGTGTACAGCGCATGCGCTGGATCTCTGACGTCAGCAATTACTTAGGTATATTGCGCAACTCTATATTTAGGGCGTGGTCGATCTGTCAAATGCCAACTGTGATATTTACGTATGACATAACCTAGAAATAGGGTGATGAATGATTGAGATAACCTGAAATTTTGATCTATAGGATCTTGGACATTTGAACACAATGTGTTTGTCCATGTTTGACTACAAAATTTACATGTCATGTAAATTTTGTAGTCAAACATGGACAAAGAAGTAACCTATGGACAATTAAGTATATATTGGACAAAATCTCATAGCGTTTATATGGGAATTTTGTTAAAGATAATGGACTAAGTCTGATATGGACAGGGGAAATTTCGGCAAGAAAACAATATATTTATTTTAACGTACATTATTAATTCTACTAATTCTTAAATTACAAGAGACTAATAAGTTTTACAATTGGTTCTCTTTGTAATTCTGCTTTTTATTTAATCCTAACTCTAACAGTTGTTTAATTAATCGTTGCTTTTCAATTTGTTTTTCTTTGTACATTTTCCTGATGGAAAGTCCTTTTTCTGTTTTGTAAAATTCTCTTCGTTTTTCATTAGCTTGTTGCCTTTTTTAACGCGTTCATCGCCTCTGGCACAAGTTCGTAGGGTGATGTGTATTTTGAAATATCTGAAACTCCATTTGAAGCAATTATTGATATTTCATCTCGAACAGCGCCACATCGTTTTCCTCGTGAATGTAACCAATCTTCGTTAAAACATTTTCTAGAGTAATGAGCATGAGGAGTTCCTTGTAAACCATCAAGATCTCGTCTTAGAGGTTTCTGACCATCTGCACAAGCAATGTATCGTAGTACGCCGATTGCATGATCCAAACACAAAATTTTCTTAAATGTTGTTTTGGAATGAAGTCTTTTCCAAGTCTTTGTAGTCGTTTTTCAATGCTAAGACTGTTTTTCCATTCGTAAAGTGAATTAAGGCATAAATATGCTCATGCGCGGTACTTCCATCATCAGCTACAAGATGACATCGACACAATGAATACCATTTATACCACAAATCTATCATTAAACCAAAATCAACTTCGTTTAGTAGTAAATGATACCATTCTTAATTGCATTGCTCGTAATACTCGGCAACTTTACTTGGAGACAAAATAAACAGCTGAACAGCCCTGTATTTCCAAAATACAGCCCTGTATTTTAGAAAAACGGTGCTGTATTTTAGAAAAACAGTTGCCGTATTTTAAAAAACGGTGCCGTATTTGGAAAATACAGGGCCGTATTTTTCCAAATACGGCCCTGTATGGTAATACGTTTGTTTAAATAAATACTTTTCTTATTAAACAACAGTTTTTATTCGGTACACGTGGATAAAAAGTCGCCTTCTGCAGATTTTATTTATATTATTCTGGCAAACAAAGCTAACACTTAAAAAAATTAGTAAAAAAATATAAACTGTTTTTAGCCTCGAGATATAAAATATAAAAAATATCCTAAATACAAATGTTTTAATTAATGTGTGATTAGTTGGCGTAAATAATCGTGTAAAATCTTGTTATTAACATGTTTTTAATGATGGTATCTGCACACTTACTGAGGCACTTAAGGCTTTAACATAATTTATAAAAATGCTTCACACTTTAGTTCTTTAAGAAAAATAAAAAACTTGCTGCAAGTTAGCACTATCTTTAAAGTGTTTGCACCATAAAATTAAAACTTTTACTTATGACACTGGTGATTAGAATATCCCTAATATCATAAAATATTTTTGTGTCATTTTAAAAGTATTTTTATCCTGGAATTTTGCTTTTGCACAAGAAAATTTAAATAAATCTAACAACCTCAGCCCTAAGTATGAGTAGACGTTTACTACATAGGCTGCAAATGTAAATGACAGTTTTTCAATAATATAATATATAATAAACAATAAAGGCTTTAAACTATACTTAGAAATATGTATATATATATATATATATATATGTTTACAATTAAACAAGAGAAGTATAAGTCTAGGGAGAATTATTTATAAGAAAAATAAGGTACTAACATATTCTTTCTTTTAGCAGTAATATGGTTTAATGACTATAGGCCCTAATTGTAATTCAAATAGCGTAAAAATAAAGACACAACTAAAATTTAACTGTGTACTAATACTAATAGCAAACTTTATTATCATGGCTTGTTAATTTGTTTTTTTTTAATGGAAACAAAAAATTTAACCGATTGATCTTATAAAGCTGTGTAAAAAACAAACTTAAATATTTTTAAACCAAAATATTGCCTTCTATACAAGGTGTTCAAAAATATGTGGACAATCTCTCGGGTTTATATAGAGTACATAAAAATAATTTGACAAGTTCAAACAAATTTTTTATGCACCTCTTTACAGAGATATGTGCCCTTAAAGGACGTCGCTGAAAATCGTTTTTTCATAAATAACTTTTATAGTACTTGGTATATAAAACAATTTTCAAAAATATTATAAATGCAAGTTGGAACCTTTAAAATGGCAACTTTGTAAAGCATTTGCCTTTATTATTTTGCCAGGGGCGGACTTACCCTTACACATTAAACATTTACACAATAAAATCTTAACAAGACACCAGACGAGAACTGGGCCAATGGTTGCGTCTCAAAAATGTGGTAAATAGTTTACCAAAAATGTGGTAAACAGTTTACCTAAAAACTTACTGATAAACTTGTGTGATGTGTCTGATGGACACTTTAGAGTTTGACATTACTTTTGAAAAAATTAACTGGTTAAAGATACATCTATTAGGTATCCTAACCAAATAAAAAGAATAGTAAAAAATGTTTAGCCATATATTAAAGTATTTTATGCTTTAATATATTGTAAGTAACTTAATATTAAATATTTCATTATTTTATTTCTTTTAAAGTTCCACTAATACCTATACTAAATTTGTTGCCTTTTGAACACAACGCCAATAGGTTATAATCTTAAACAATTCTTGTTTGTCTCACAACTATATGGGAGTTAAATATTTATTGGAAAGGCTGTCAAAAAAATAAAAGAATTTTTAACCACACTAGTTTACTTGTTTCGCGGCCAACTAGAAAAACAAACAAATTTAAAAATTATTATTTTCAAAACTATATTATTTTTGCTAAACATTGTTGACGAGCTTATAAAATATCATTTTTAAAAATGTTATAGTCAACTATGGTTACTATTTTAAAAATACAAGTTTATTGCGTAGCTCAAAAACGGACTACCTACTACATTAAATATCGGATTACACTTTTCTATTAGGAAGATATTTATCTGCGACTATCATATTTATATTTTTTATCTATTTTAAATATTAACTAAGTTTTAAAGTAAAAACAATTTTGGGAAAAAACGTGTTTTTTAAAATATCTAGTAAGCTATGCTTTTTTAGGACAAAACAAAAAGTGATTTGAACTAAGTTCTAAAAATATCAATTCTTTCACTATTTAGCCGTATCTTTACCTGCAGCGGTTTATTGTACTAAACATTAAAAAAACTCTGTATAATAAGAAAATACCTTAAACAAAAATAATTAAAATAGAAACTTTATCTCACGTCACTCTCTTTTCCCAATTGAAAAACATATGATACACCTCTGTCCTAAAGGATTTTTATTTTATTACAGGCATAACTTTATCTTTCTGAAGGGTAAAATTTTACCATAATGTTAAGAATTTTTCGGGAAAATATATGCAGCAGTAGCCAAGTAAAGAATTTGTTAAAGGGGTCTTTTGACAAAGGATTATTTTAAAAAGGTAAGATATATAAAAAAAACAAACAATTTGGGTTTTTCTATATCAAAGTATTACAGAAAAAAATTAATACATTTTTTGGTGTCATTTAAAAGTCCTAAAACCAAAGTTTTTGTTAATAATCTGCAAAAATAATGTTAAATAAAGGTGAAGCTTGCTTAACCGCGGGTTGTATTGTTAAAAGATGGTTTTTCGATCGTTTTAAGACATAAAAGAACATATGGTTTTACCAATCACCTTAAGCCTTAAACGACAACACGGGGTTGTTTGTGATCCCACCGAATATTATTTTAGACATATTTTTTTGCAAAAGTTATATTATAATCTTGCTGCTACACCTACGTTTGTAGCTCGGCTGTTCCTATTGCCACAGCATATCACGTATGCCGCAGAAGTTTATTGCCAAAGTTATAGGTGTTTGGGGTCGCCGGCGACCTCTGTTGTTGTTTGCGTAATAAAAAAAAACATGACTAACAAAGAGAATTTTGAAGTTAAAAAGAACTAAAAAAAATAAAAGACGACATAAAGAAAGTAATAAGATTATTGACAATAATAATCATGACTTAAGTGATATTAAAAGTGAATTTGAAAAATAAGAAGATAAAGAAGCGGGGGCAGTCGAAATAGTGTATGAACCAACTGAAAATGAATCGTGACCATGAAGTACCTTAAGCACATCTACAACAAAGTAAATAATGGAAGCAGTAGTTACAGATGACACTCTACACCTTTTTTAAATAGACACGGATAGAAAAAATATGATTTTGCATCTTCCTAAACCTAAAGAAACAAAAACTGAGTAGGAAGCTTGGAAATTTTATTTTAACGACAACATGCTGCATAAAATGTTACCTATTCAAATGAAAAACTACGTAGAAATAAGATACATTTTTAAATTCCAAAGATATACAAGACAGACCGATTAAACAAAATTGGAAGACCTAATGCTTTACTGCACACTAGTAATGCTTTGAAAAATAATTATGGCAATTTAACAAAGATGTGTAAAAATATGTTTTTCTGTAAAAAAATCATTGGTTAAATTACAAAACAACCAACAAAAAATAAATAATTAGGTTTTAAGCTGTTTGAACTTTAAAATACCAGTAGTTCTTCCTGGGGTCGTATGAGACCCCTGTTGTCGTTTATGTATGAAAAAGCCAAAGGGTTAAATATCCTGTATTGTACAGCACTAAGTTATCCAAACTATCTGTATATATATATATATATATATATATATATATATATATATATATATATATATATATATATATATATATATATATATATATATATATATATATATATATATATATATATATATATATATATATATATTTTACCTGTGAAATATCCAATATTTGAAATGTATTAAAAACTTACGTAGATATTTAAAATAAAATATTTTGGTGTGATTTGCTAAATTAATACAACATTTTAGAAACTCTACCTATGTTAATAAATAACATATTTTATGTTTTTTTGTCATGCACAGACTGGCGGCTTATTGCAATCAGCAAATAAAAAAGGAAAATACTTGTCTAAAGTACTTATCTAGTTCAATATGAAATGTGTATTTACCAAAATAATATTTAAACTACGTATATATTTACAACTCGATCTGTCATATTCTATTTGGGAAATGTTTCATTTTGGCACTATTGTAATAGGGATTTTATAACAAATTCGTGTGCCTAGCACAGTGGCCCATTTATTAAACTCACGATTAACAAAAGGCGGTTATCATATATTGATAAATACCCTAATATTAAAAATAATTTGTATAAAAATACTTTAATTTTTTGTTACAATTTATATAGTTTTCTCTCTTTTTAAATAAAGATAAATATTTATATTTATTATTATTATTTTTTAATCAATAACTTTTAGATATGTTGTATTCATTCTAAGCCACTCGTTTATACCGATAGTGTACAGAGTGTCCGGATATATTTGCAATTTCAGGGTATCTAGGCTTACGTTCGCAACGATCTGGCTTGTGCTCGAGTTTCTAATCTTGAATCGGGTAGGCCCGATGTCCTTTGGCTCAAACTTTTCCTTAGATCTTCTACTAAATTTATCTGTTGTTTATACCGATCTCCATCTGACAATTCCTATGTCGAATTCTTTGACTTTCTTTCAACAAAGATCGACGGTATCATTTCCCAGTTTCCAATGGCCGAAGTAATCGTGCTTGGCGATTTCAATGTCCATAATAAGGACTGGCTAGGCTCTTCAAAAAATGACCCTCAAGGCAGAGCACCCGAAATCTTCGCAGTCAGTAATTCTCTTACCAACCTTATTATGACTCCTACCTACTTTCCTAGAGTGCCAAATTATAGCTCAAACCCCTTAGATCTTTTTCTTACTTCTAACCCTGAACTCTATGAAGCAACTGTTACTGCCCCTCTAGGTCGCTCAGATCATGGCTTGGTTACTGTATCTTACTCTGTACATCCTGAGGTAAATTATTCCATGCCACCACGCACCGTATGGCACTACAACTCAGCCGACTGGGATGGCCTTAGGGACTTTTTCGCCACGTACCCTTGGGACACTATCTGCTTTTCTTCCCAGGATCCTTCCGAAATCTGTAACCAACTGACCAAGTCAATTCTATTGGGCGTTGAAACCTATGTACCTCACACCAAGAAAACCATCAAACCCTCTAATCACAAACCTTGGTTCACTAAAACATGTGACAAAGCTAGAATTTTAAAAGTTCAGGCTCACAAGAAGTTTCTACAGGATCCTAGTCCAAAAACCGACTGGCCAGCATTGAAGCAAGAAACCACTACCACCAAACAATCTCAGAAGCCAAAGACTCCTTTGATAACCGTATAAAAAGCAAAGTACTTTCTTGCTCAAATGGCAGCAAATCCTTCTGGTCCTTTGCCAAAAACATTAGTAGAAATTTCTGTACCAGTTCTTTTCCACCATTAACTTTGGAAGATGAAATTATTTCTACATCTAAAGGAAAGGCCGAACTATTTGCTAAACAGTTTGCTGCCAATTTAACCCTTGACCCACCTGTCAATCATCCAATTCCAACTATTCCCCCAGTTCCTCACAAAATGCCCAATATTATTTTTAAGGTAAAACACATTAAGCGTATCCTTTTTTCTCTTAACACCAAGAAATCGTCTGGGCTAAATGGAATACCAGCAATCGTTTTAAAAAAATGTGCTCCTGAACTTGCACCTATTTTAACGAGGCTCTTTCGAATTTCTTATGACACGGGTATTTTTCCAGACAGCTGGAGAGCTGCACGTGTCCAGCCTATTCCCAAGAAAGGATCTAAATCTCTTCCATCCAACTATAGACCCATTTCACTCCTCTCAATGCTTTGTAAAGTAATGGAGAAATCCATTAACTCGCAAATTCTTAGGTATTTAGAAAAACATAAAATTTTACATGACAGGCAATACGGATTTCGTCACAAGAGATCTACAGCAGATCTTCTTTCCTTCGTTTCACACAACTGGAACAAGTCTCTTGAGTTTCTAGGTGAGTCCCAGATCGTTGCTCTTGATATTTCTAAGGCTTTCGACCAGGTCTGGCATGACGCACTTCTTAATAAACTTCCCTCCTACGGTCTTCCAACTAAACTCTGCTCTTGGCTCTCCAGTTATCTTTCTAATCGACGTATATCAGTCATTGTTGATGGCCACTCTTCAAGCTTTCACGAAATTAATGCTGGAGTGCCTCAGGGTTCAGTACTAGCACCAACTTTGTTTCTTCTTCACATCAACGACCTTCTTTCTTCCACAACCAATCCCATTCATAGTTATGCTGACGATAGTACCCTTCACTCCACTTTTCAGGTTCCCAAACCAATCTCTCAACCCGACTTGGAAAGCAAACGCAGGGCGATGCAGATATCTCTTTCACAGGATCTTAATTTGATCTTGGATTGGGGCGCCAAATATCTCGTTCAATTTAATGCATCCAAAACACAATCATGTTCCTTGTCGCGAAAAAATCATCAAACACTCATCCTTTGCTTATGAGTGGCAAGGTTTTGCAGAGCGGGGACACATTTAACCTTGTGGGCATCACATTTGAGAATAACCTTAACTGGCATAAACACATTGTATCTATAGCCACCGCGGCTTCAAAAAGCTTGGATTTCTTTTCCGAGCCAAAAAGTATTTTTCTCCTTCCAATTTGTACACTTTGTATGTGTCCCAAATTCGACCCTCTCTGGAATATTGTTCTCATGTCTGGGGAATGGCATCCCCTACAACCCTCAGCATTCTTGATGCCATTCAAAGAAGAGCTGTTCGTCTTATTAATGATCCTTTACTTACTCAAAGACTTCCTTCTCTTGCCCATCGTCGAGCTGTGGGAGATCTATCGCTCTTCTATAGATACTTTTACGGCTTCTGCTCCGACGAATTATCCAGTATAGTCCCTCCCCTTGCAGCTCCCAACAGAGAAACTCGTGGTGCCACGCGTATGCATCCCTATACGGTTCAATTGGACAGGCCCCGAACTTCCCATTTCGTTCGTTCTTTTATCCCTAGAGTTTCTAGACTGTGGAACCTACTGCCAGCGGAAGTCTTTCCTTCCCCTCCAAATCTTCAAGTTTTTAAGTCCCGTGTTAACAAACTTCCTCTTACCCTGCCTAAGACACCCACGGTACGTTAGTATTTAGGCTTTCAGCCTTCGTGGATTGTCCAAAGATAAAAAAAATCTTGGTTATAATTAGAAATAAAGACTTGCGGTTTTAGCGAACTGTTGCTATTCTTTATGAAACGAAATATGACACTAAAAGATTTTTCATGGCCATTTTAATTTTTGACATACAGGCTAAAATTTATTTTTATTTATTTTTTGACCCCCTTAAATTTTAGTTGTCTTGTAAGTTGCAACAAAAGTAAAAACTGGTATTGGTAGATATTTTTACGTAGAATCCATTGTTGCAGTAAGATTTTTTTTAATTTTATATTTTTGAGATATGAACTAAACATATGATTTCTTTATTCAACACCCTGTATATTACTTACTTATTAAATTATAAAGCATAAGAGCTTTGAAAATGTACAGAATATCTCTTAAATACATGCTTATATTTATGTAATGTAATTATGTAACAAAAATATTAAATACTCTTTTAAGTAAGGTATGTATTTGAAAATAACAGTTTTACTAAAATAAGTGTTTTTAAATTTTTTGAGTTTCATAAGAATTTTAACACCCTGTATTTAAAAAGCTCAGACGTTCAGGGCATATGTCCATATGAAGGTTTTTTCTTAATGACTCCAAGAATTACCCCTTAAATATTAGCATGTATTTAAGGAACACCCTGTATAATACCAAATAATTAATTTATACATTAAGACCCAAAATTGATGTTTTTAATTTTTAAATTAAATTTCGCATAGTGGGCCATGATATAGACTTTATATTCAAAGAATAATGTCAACCTTAGGCTCCTAATTTATTACCAATTTATAGCAAAAATGGTTTTAACTATTTTATCTCGGCAGGCATCCTTGTTTACCCCTCGGTTCCTTAAGTTTGTTTGCTTATCAATTAATTAAAAATTTAATATTTTAAATAAGCTTACCTGCCTTTATACTTAAAACCCTGTCGAAAGTCAGTATGTATTCATCATTAAAAAAAAACATTTGATTTTAAACAAAACATAAGAAAACCGTGTATAAAACTGTAACCAAAATTATTATTGAAATTTTTTTTTGAAGGTTTCAGTTTCATACATGGTTTTCCAATATTTTGTTTATATATACATACTAATTTAGAACACAGTGGTGCTAATCCAAATATTCAGTTTTTAATTAATTAATAACTGAATAAACTTGCGGAACCGAGGGATAAGTAGGATGGCTGGATGGGACAAATTATAACTAAAAAAATAAATTCTTGGATTTTGCTTTTTATTACTTTACACAAATTATGAACTTAGGGCTAACTTTATTCTTTGATTATAAAGCCTTTATCATGGCCCACTATGCGATATTTAAATTTAAAACTAAAATATTAATTTGAGGGCGTAAAGTATAACATAACTATTATAGATTTTATACATTTAAAAAGCTTTTATCCTTTTTAATTTAACAGGAAATATACAGACCAGAGTTCCATAAGAACAATCATGTTTGGTTCATATTATGAAAAATACAAAAAAAAAAAAAAATACAAAATCCAACTATACCAAAAATACTTTACAATACTTTTTTACAAAAGAAAACCCAACTTTCCTCCTATGGCCCGAAAGTAAAAGTAAAAATAAAATTAAGCTTAGCAATAGTCGCAAAAATTCAAAAACTTAACAACTTGACTTCTTTAGCGATGGCCTTTTCTATACCCTTACTCATGAAAAATTAAAAATCATTTTGTTTAGTTGGAACATTAAAAAAAAATGTATAATTTTAAAAGATCATGGTTGTAAATATAATAGTATATAAACCTTCATAAAAAGTTTTATTACCGTCTGAAAAAATGGTTTACCTCTCGTCGCTACGCTCCTTGGTAAACTATATTTTTCTCTCGACAGTAATAAAACACTTTCCACCTCGGTATGTTATGTACAGGGTGGCGACTTTTCGTTGACCTTGCAGGGTATATCGCAACCTCAAAGAGATAGAAGAAATCTGATTGCGCAATCTCGATTTAAATTTTTGAAATAAATTCAATGATAAAAGCAAACCATAGCTAACTTAATTAGTTTTAAAGATACATGGTGTTTTTAAATTTTGTCAATTTGGACAGGCACTTGTAACTAGCTTGATATTATAGATAGAAGAAAAATGAAAATAGAAAAGTTTTAGGAATTTTTACGTAAAAAATTCAGTGGCTATCTTAATTTTTTTCCATTGACTTTTATTTTAAAGGTATACCAGAAAGTTAAGTTTTTTTAATAAAACACCCTGTATATTATATCCTCAATAGGAAAGGTCTTTTTTAAAAGCTATAAAAAAATAACACATTTAATGTATGTATTCCTAAAAGTTTCGGAAATATGGTCATCATCAGATTTTTTTAAAAGTAACACTGTATAATATATTATCGTTGCAAAGATATTTTAAAGAGGTTAAAAAAATACCACATTTAATATATTTATCTTTGATAGTTTTGGAAATATGGCCATATAAATCCAAAAATAAGTAGATATACGCATTAAGATTTGGACGCTCATATTTCCGAAACTGTTTGAAAAAATAAGTTTAAATGTGGTAAAATCTTAAAAGTCTTTAAAATGTCTTTTTATTGGTGATAAAATAAACAGGGTGTTTTATTTGAAAAATTATCGAATTCGGGACAATGACTATAATTCCAAAACTAAATATATTAAGTGCGGTATTTTTTTACGACTTTTAAGGATACCTTTCTATTGGTGACAAAAATACAGGGTGTTCCATTAAAAAACCAAACTTTGTCTTATAACTTTTAAAATAAAAGTCAATGAGAAAAATATAGGTACGCCACTAAATTTTACCTAAAAATCCCTTAAACTTCCCTTATTAAATTTTTTCTCTATATCTTATATCAAGCAAGTTACAAGTGCCTGCCAAATTGACAAAATTTGAAAACACTCTCCAAAATAAATCAAGTTTGCTCTATCTTTTTTAGTTTTCGCTATACCCTGCAAGGTTAACGAAAAGGGCCCATCATGTACTATTATTTACAATACTTTTTGCCCTTTACTTTCATTCTACTGGACGAAAGCTAACTTTTCTCCCGTGGGCAAAAATTAAAATTTTCTTGTGACCACATGTGAAAATAGCAAATAACACACTGTTTTTATGCATGGAAAAGGCCTTAGGTATATCACAGTGGTTTTGTGCTTTATTGGTTTTCTGGGAGAATAAATTTTAACAAAATATTATATGGCTTTTCTCCAGAATAAAATTAAAAGTTTATTTAACATTTTATGAGAATTAAAACTTTTATACATTATGTAAAACTATTCTGCTCTGACACAATATAATAAAAAATATTATTAGTTTAAAAGAAATAAAATAATGAAATATTTAATATTAAGTTACTTTACAAAGGTTTCAATCTATAAACAAAGGTTCATTAGCACTCGGTTGAAATTATTTTAATCTAATAAAATAAAATCTTAACAAGACGCCAGACGAGAACTGGGCCAATGGTTGCGTCTCAAAAATGTAAAACTTATTAAAAAACTTGTTAGAAAACTGAAAAAAATATAAAAATAAAATGTCGGATGGACACTTTAGAGTTTGACATTACTTTTGGAAAAATTAACTGGTAAAAGATACACCTATTAGGTATCTTAACCAGATAAAAAGAATAGTAAAAAATGTTTAGCCATATTATAAAGTTTAGTGGTGTTACAAAGTATAATAAAGAGCTGTCTTCGCTGTCCTATTGTTATTTAAAATAAATTTGAAGTTATTAGGCCGTTAATTTGAATTACGTTAAAAATTCCACACCACTAGTTTTTAACCAATCAAAAAATGTGTAGGTTTGGTTGCGTTACCATGAAAATAAAAGTATTTATCGTTTTTTTTTCCTGGGATACCGTAGCGAATTATAGTGGAATTTTTTTAACATAATCATTAAATTTGTTTTTATACGACTGCTTTAGAAAATGGGGTTTTGCACACGCTAAACAAGCTTTGAAAATTGTATTTTGCGCACAATGTGTGCAAGGAAAATATGTTTTTTTGCACACGGTTCTGTCTTTCAATATGATTTATTATGGTTTTTTATTGTTATGTCAAAAATATAGAAAACTCAAAGTAAGCTTTATTCCATAGCAACCGTCATAGTTTTCTTGTTTTGTTGATTAGATACCAATTTAGATACAAAAAATTTTGATTTCACGAAAAAGTGTCCGATTCTGAAGAAATTCTAAAAAAGCGAGTTTAATCTCGTCAAACCTACTTCCAACAAAGTCAAGAGATCGATATGAAGCCGAGTTACATCGATTTATGAAGTGGAGACAAGCAAATAACGTACAAACGTTTTCCGAAAATGTTATGTTGGTGTACTTTGAAGAGCTGTCGAACAAATACAAGTCTTCAACATTATGGAGCACCTTTTCCATGCTAAAATCAACCCTGAGGGCAAACCAAAATACGGATATTGGGAAATACCAGAAGTTGCAGGCCCTAATAAAAACAAAATCAGAAAACTATGTGCCAAAGAAGTCCAAAATTCTTAGCGAGAATGATTTTTGCCGCTTCCTAAAGAACGCTTCAGACGAGAAATATTTGCTAATCAAGGTAGGCATCACAGTTATTTTATTTATTTTATGATGTCATTTTTATAGTGAGAAGGTTTAGTAGGCAGGGGTTACCCAATTCTGTTTTTAAATAGTGCTAGTTTCATAAAGTACTTACTTAAAATGAATAAAACTAAAGACTTATCGGTATTTTTCTTGTTTCAGGCAGTGGTGGCAGTCGGACTTTCTGGGGCATGCCGAAGAGAAGAATTGTGCTTCCTTAAAAAGAAAATATGACGGATTTTGGCAGCGCAATGTTAATTAAACTAGAGAATACCAAAACGAAGATGCCGAGATCATTTACAGTGTCAGGAAGTCTCTACACCATCTTAAAAAAGTATTCTGCCCTTCGACCTCCACTCCTGCAAACAGATCGTTTTTTCTTAATTATCAAAATGGAAAATGCACTCGCCAAAACATTGGAATTAACAAAATTGGCGGTATGGCAAAAGACATCGCCAAATTTTTGATGTTTGAAACTCCAGAAGCCTATACCGGGCATTGCTTTAGGCGGTCGTCAGCCACAATATTGGTGAATTCTGGATCAGATTTGCTGGCTCTGAAGCGCCATGGTGGATGGAAATCCAGCTCAGTCGCCGAAAGTTATATAGATGACTCGCTTAGTAATAAAATGGATGTTTCAGAGGATCTCTTCCTCTATGTCGTCTGTTGCGGCACAGCCACAACAGCAATTGAGTAATGAAGTGCCGCAAGAAAACTGCAATATGCCGACGACAGAGAACTGTATAAGCAAGGTGCCAGAAAATGTTGTCTCCATCGTTAAAAAGTCGATCAACAATGCGACGATTCCTGCAGAAGTAAACATTACAATTAATATTTTAAAATAGTTATGAAGTTTCCTGTTTGCTAAATTATAGTCTGTAGTTTCTTGTTTTCATTACTTTTGTTTTGCGTTTGTTTTTAAAATAAAAATTTACACAAAAATGTTTTTTTTATTTGCAGTCGTATAAAAGTATCGTAAAAAACTCGTTAGAAAACCTCTTTGCACACTCGCGAGACTTGTGGACCTCGACTTCGTCTCGGTCCATCAATTTGTCTCGCCCGTGTGCAAAGAGTCGTTTTCAAACCTTGTTGTTTAATATACTATTTTACGTCCTGTCTGTCACTCACATATATGTAGGTATAACAAAAGTAAATGTTCTTTTGTACCAGTAACGTACCATAATATAAACTAATGTCCCTAAATGACAATTTTGTACAACTACAGTTAATAAAATAATATCATAGGACTGAAATAGTAGACATAAGTGAAGAGCGGACGAAAGCCAGGTACCCATAGGTCTAAAAAATTTAAATTAACTACTTTTAACAACTGTAGTATTATAAGTGATATATAATATAAATAAATTAGTGTAAAATTTTCTTACCGAATACCACACGTGCTTAAAATATTTTAGGACTTTTTTTTGACCACGAATATTTAAAAAATTGTATATTAATACTTTTTAAAATGTTTGTGGCCTTGAAAAATTTTCCGAAAATACATTAAGCACCACTGGTATAACAAGTGAAAAACACATGCAACAAGTCCTACGCGACCTTTTTAAATTCTATAATGATTAAAGTAATACAAAGCTACTAGGTAAGTTATTTTCGATAAAAAATGTTGTCAACACTATAATATACCGCAGAGTGGAAAAATATATGCATATCACACAAGTTATCTTTTTGGTGAATAACTGGTGGTCGTAGAACATATAGTGTACATTACTTGTGTGTAAAAATGACTTTTTTACACTTGTGGATTTGTCGCATTCGGCTGACGCAACAATATCCACACTCATGTGACATTAGTCAGTTTACACCTGTTCGGTTCCTCAAGTTTGTTCCCCGATTAATAAATTAAAAACTAAATATTTTCAATTAGCTTTACTGCATTTATATTTTAAAACGTGTCCAAAATCAGTATATATCCATGATTTAAAAAAACATATTTGATTTAGGACAAAATAGTAGAAAATCGTGTTCATACACACACAGTTTCATACTGTTACCAAAATTATTATTAAAAATAAAATTTTGAAGGTAATAATTTTGGACATCGTTTTTTAGTATTTTGTTTTAAAACAAATGTTTTTCCCAAAATCATGGATACATACTAAGAGGCGCTGTTCTAAAATATTCAGTTTGTAATTAATTAATAGGTTATGCAGAACCAGGGGGCGAATATATATATATATATATATATATCCGAATTCTGCAAACCCGCAGACTGATGGGCGGCCAGTTTCCATATGGTTTGTTGGCATAACAGTATGTTGCATTTTTAACTTTTGCCATATACAACTAGATGGCGCACTTTCTACCTACCACCTTTAACCTCTCGATGCTAAGGCAGGTTGTTTTTGAATTTCTTGGTGAGATGGCACCGCTGTCTGTATTTATTAGTTCTGGGATCCAGAAAGAATATTTACAGTCAGTCGGGGCGTCATCAAAGCGTCTAGCGACCTGAAGCGGTTTGACAAGTTTTAACGAAGACGAAACACGTGTCTTTGTCGGGCCCGGGGTATTCTTTATTTATTTATTTTTTACAGTCATTGATGAGCCATATGCCCAAAGAACTTTACCTTTGATTAATGTATTTATATCAAAGCTCAACAACCATTCACTATATATATATATATATATATATATATATATATATATATATATATATATATATATATATATATATATATATATATATATATATATATATATATATATATATATATATATATATATATATATATGTATATATATATATTTATATATATTATATATATTTATATATATATATATATATATATATATAATTACACCACCAGATTCTACGTACACATATTTACTAATATCAGTTTTTATTGTTGTTGAAGGTTTTAAGGCAGCTAAAATACAGGGGGTCCAAAAATTAAAAAAAAATAATAAAACGCCCTGTTTGTCAAAAACTAAGACCGCCATGATTTATTTTTTGTTGTTATCTTTCGTTCATTTAGTCATTAAAAAGTAGCAACAGTTCGCGAAAACAGCTATCCTCAAGAATAACTAAGATAGCCTGCAGTTGAAACGAAATCTGGACACCCTGTACTATTTGTCCCCGTTGTTTTTTATTACAATAAAATTTCTGAAATTACAGGGTCGTTTTAACTACCTTATTTAACTGGATATGAATATAAACCTCGCATACTATATTCACCGACATAACACTGAGCTCATATATCTATCTATCTAATTCAATTTGGAAAGTATCCATTTTGGCACTATCCTGATAAGGCTTTTATAATAAATACGCATACATCACACACTGGCACGTTTATTTAACTGACGATTAATGACCCGTCTAATTCATAATGATTTATTTAATTTTGTTAGCAAAATGTTTCATTTTAATTATATCGGATAAAAGCCCCTTTTAATTAAAACAAACTTTATAATAATAAAAATTGTTCGTGCAATATTATTTTGTTAATTTTGCTGCACGGAGCATGAAATGTAGATACGAGTTTTTATTGTAGTAATTAAAATAATAGCTTTGTTAGTTAAATGTTTCAGTTAAATTGTATGATTATACTTGAAATTTTGCATTTTATGTAAAACATTTTTTAATAAATAATATACTTGTATAGTAGAAATATTACCCCAACAAAAACTTTTTTTTCAACTTTACCCAACAAGACGAAACAAAAAATTACCTGAAAAAAGTGCCGTCGTACATTAACAAATTAAAAATAATTTTACTTGGTTACGTGAAAATAATTTGTATGTTATTTGTCAAAGTAAAGCAAATTTTATTTTTCATATCTTTGACATTTTATTACAGACACTAACGGCGTTGTCAGATTATGTAAATATTTTTAAAATTAATCTAAATTTTAGGTTCCTTAAAGCGAATTAAAAAAAAGATTTAACTAACCTGACCACCCAAATGTGACAGTTTTGCATGACCGTCTAAAGCCCTTCGAACCAATAAAATTACACATGCTTGTGTTAAAAACAGATATGCTGTTTTCCTTAAATTAATCGTATTAACGGCAACAACGCACAGACATAAACACCATGAAAATAGGTACAAAAGTGATCAGCTTATTAACTGTACGAATTCGTTTTAGTAATGAATAGCCGAAAACATACAACATTTCGGCATATTTCAGTTTTAAAAGAGTTTTTTTAATTGGCAGCTCTAAAAGTGATTATCCGCACTTTAATAAATGTAAATTGTTGTAAGATATTGTTAAATTATTGTACTTTGAAGAAAAAATTAAAGAAAAACTGTCCCTAAAGTCGATCATTACCGGCACAAATATAATTTAAAAAAATCCATGTTTATCCACAGAACCTTAAAAAGCCTAATTATATTCGTGATAAAAATTATATAATTTATAAAGAAAGAACAAACAGGTTACCCCACATACAATTTTACATAGATTAAAGGAAGAATATCCCGATGTCTTTTTTGAGCTGCCTAAGGTATTTAATTATATTTAATCAGTATATTTAAATGAGATTTGGAATTTAGGTCAAAAGAGTGATAAAAGAGTTCATTAAGATGGGTGTTAATTTATCGTTATGCAAGAATATTAGAAACCAGTCAAAAAAAAATTAAAATTATAATATATATGTTATTTGGCTGTAATAATAATAAATTATATAAAACGCCAATGTATTTATTGTTTTCTCTCTTTGTAAAAAAAAACATATTACAAATCCAAAAGTCCAACGGATTACACTAAAGTTTAGTGTATACTTAGTTTTAACATGAAAACAAACCCTGTATGTACAAAAATGTCATGTCAGAAATTCTAGGTTATAAAAATGTCAATTTTAAAGTATTTTAGGTTATAAAATATTAATTCTTTGAATTCTAATGCACCTAAGTTTGGTACCTAAAAATCTTGATTCTCATTTGTTTATTTTGGTTGGGTACAATTTCTATTATACATTATGCGGCACAATTTAAATATAATACCATTACCCATTCCAAAAGTTGGTAGAGAACTTATTGGGATCTTGAAAAATATAAGAATAAAAAACTTAAAAAAATTTGATAAAACTGTAGGTCATTTAATGAACACATTTTTAAACCGCTTTTTTGACAGCTTTATTTTATTTTCCTTTTTTTTATATACAGCCTGTTCACCGATGGAGTTAACAAGGGGAAAAATGGTCAAAAAATATGATTTTCTGTAAAAAAGTCATTCTTTATTAAAATTTTTGCTTGTAAAAAAAATAGCATTTACGAAGAGAAAATGTTGATTTTGTATACTAAAATAAACTACCTTTATAATTCATTTTTAGCAAAATGTCATTAAAATTTTTTATTTAGAATCATGTTTGTAATCGATAAAAACATAACCACAAATTTTGATTGAAATTTATAATTTGACGAAACCTGGCGTTAACAGTTGAAAAAATATGTGTTTTGTAGGAATTTAGAGAAAGCAGGTGTTTAAGAAGCAAATTATACAAGTTTGTTAGGTTATTTTATTACAAAAATTTAAAATAATTAATTTTTAAATTTAAAATCAGTTTCATAAATCTTTTGATACCCCTGTAAAAATAAAGGTTTTTTAAGTTAATCAGTAACCCTATATACAAAATCAACATTTTCTTTTCGTGAATCTCATTTTTTTCGAGCAAAATTTTTTATGTAGAATGATGTTTTTTTCGAAAATGAAATTTTTAGTCCGTTTGTCCTCTTGTTAACCCCATTCGCGGACAGTCTGTATAAAGAAAAACCGACTAATCTGCAATTGTTTGGGTCAGATGTACGTATTATAAATCTGTAACAATTGTCTTAATAACTTTTTATTAGCAATCTCTTTTTACAGAGTCATAGGACTGTAGCGTAGTATTCAAACTATAATTTAAAAGTTTTAATTTTAAAGTACTTCATAAATTTTTATGGCAGTTATTTATTATTTTACTAGCTATGATTCCCGGCTTCGCTCGGGAGTTGATATGGGACCTAAATAACCGTTGTTCTGAATGAAGTTCAAATACTCGACAACAGATGACGTCACTACACTTAATTTCCAAGTTGAAGGGTTGGAAGAGTCCTTATATCTTTAAAAATACGCCCTTTAGGGTAAAACTTTCTTGTTCGAGGGGGGATAAAGGACTATCACCCTATATAAGTCCCTTTATCGTATCGGGACTCCTTTTCAAGTTTTATCGGCACGCACATTTTATCAACTTAGTTTTATTATATATAATGATAATGATTACAGGGTGGCGAAAACTAAAAGAGATAGAACAAATCTGATTGCACAATCCTAATTTTAATTTTTGAAACAAATTCAATGGTAAAAGTAAATCATGGCTAAAACTTCATTCGTTTTAAAGATACAGTGTTTCTCAAATTTTGTCAATTTAGTCAGTCACACACTGATATTAGGAATTAAAAAAGTGTAAATTGAAAAGTTTTAAAGATTTTTACTTAAAAATAAGTGGAATATCTATATTTTTTCCATTGCCTTTTATTTTAAGGGTATAATAAAAAATTGTTTTTTTTTAAATCAAATAGTTTGTAACATAAACGGAAAAAAATTAGCGCTCGGATGATTGCTTCCCTTCGCTTCGCGTCAGGAGACAATACAACCCCAAGCTAAAATTTAGAACTTTTTTCCCTTGTATAATAATTTTTTTTTCTTGTATTCTAGTAATAAAAAAATTATAACGTTTTTGTAATTTTCATAATATTAAAATTGCATTTGACTGTTATTTTATTTTATATGATTACCATTTTAATGCATAAATTAAATAATAAATTTACTTTTTATATACAGCGGGATTTTAACTTATTCTAAATATTTATTATGTACATATTTTAATAAAAAAATTAAAAATATATTTTATTTTGTGTACTTTCCATTACATTTTTAATATTTTTATATTGTCAGCAAATAAAAATCATCTATTGGGGTGTATTTTTACGATAATTTAAAGCATATTTTTGTTTTTGTTTTTATAACGGTTATAGGCAGCAAATAAGGTATTTTTTAATATCGAATATTATGGTCTAATTACAAATTTAAAAAACGGAATCAGCAGTTAAAAAATTATACCGGGTGTCTGATAATTATTCGTACACAGAAAAAGCTTAGATTTCTAATGCCAAAATATTAGGAATTAACCAAACATAATTATGCATATATATCCAGAAGTTAAGAATAAGAAAGATACTAGATTTATTCAGGTTATTTTTGGTATGTCTCAATATTTTGATTAAACTCAATATCTTGGAGCTGAAGAAGAAATAAGTATTATGTTTAAACTAGAGGGCGCTAGCTACGCTACTTTTAATTTCTCTAAAACGTCCCAACTTTTTGTTCTACTCTGTATGTACCATTTAAGTAAACCAATAAACCGTGCCATGTCTTCTTTACAAAAAAGGTACCATTGCCTTTAAAGAACGAAAAAATGTGAAGTTTTCTTCCTTATACTTTTTGGTTGCACAAAACCACTTAAATGCAATTATCTTTAAAACGGTTGCTTAGAGCCATTTCAACAAACAATTTTTTGGGTAGAAAGCATGAAATATTTTACTGGTTTACTTAGATGGTACATAAAGAGTAGCGTAAGTAAGTAAGTTGAGACGTTTTAAATTAATTTAAAATTTTAATTAGATTATTAGATCAGAAATGCTTATGGTAATAAAACCCTAAACACGAAGTTTTTTTAAATATTCAAAATAAATTCAGGTATGTTTGGTTAAATCTTAGACACTCGCTAAACGACCGCCGGTGGCTTTGCTCAATTACAAGAAAAAATAGCCATCCGGCGGTTTTACCTATAAAAACTATTAAAAACCGCCGAAAAATAGTTAAAGTTATTCTAACCTTAATAACACAGGCACAAAAAGTATTCTAAACTGGAAGCAGCAAATATTGTTACTTGTGTATTTCGATGCGCTGAATCTAATCTGAAGCCCGTTTTGGTCCAGCACGTCCCGGTTTTTGTAAATCGCAAATATAACCTCAAAATTTGGTCATATATATGGAAGATTATATTTGCAATTTACAAAAACTGGAACGTGCTGGACCAAAACGGGTTTCAGATTCGCATTCAGCGCATCGAAATATACAAGAAACACTATGTCCCGGTTCCAGTTCAGAATACTTTTTTTTGTGTGCCTGTGTAATTTTTATTTTGCTGTGCCGTAAGCGTTAAGTTTTTTATGGTTTTATTGTTTAATATTGTAGTTTAGTTTTCTTTTGAAACACAAATTAAAGTAACCAGTATAGCGGCATGGGGACAGGCAAATAAAACCACCAATTATTTATTCTAACATTTCGTGGCTGAATTGCCACTTTACCAAGGGCCTATAAATAAAAAAGATACATTAAAAACTATTTTGTCATATGGTCCCAATATTTTACAACATTAAAAAACACTTTAAAAATATATTGTCAGGCAGGAAAAGCAAACGAATAACTTTTCAGAACGTCATCGTCAAAATAAAGGTCAGCAAGTAGATTTAACTTCAAATTTCTAAAAAGTAAAAAATTATTTGTCTGAAAATTAAATAATGAACAATAAACAATACAAATAAAAACTGTGTAAAAACGTATCAAGAAAAATAGGTAAAAATAAAAAAAAGTTAGATATCTATCTGGAATTCGAACTCAGAACCTGTGACTTACGTGTCAACACTCGTAACCCGGTAGCTATGAGACAACCTAAATATTAAATTAAAATGTTGTTAATTATAGGATTGAAGAAATAAGCCGTGTTTATGAATTATTTATTTTGTCACTTTTTTCTCTTCCTGAGAATTTTAAAGTTTGTTCCACCCTTAATACATGCATACTTTAATTGGTAATACTTTGCTGTGCTTTAGTTCTATAAAACGACCAGTTTTTTTCTAGCCCCTAAAATACATCTGGCTTTTCTTTTCCTAAGAGATGTACATTTTTTTTAAACTTATGAAGAGCTTTGACAAAATCTGCGTAGGTATTAAATGTGCGCCAAATTTGTTTTTTAAATTTATTAATAATAGAAATAATAATAAACAAAAAAACAAATAATTAATAAAGTAAGGTTAACTTTAAATATTATTCGGCGGTTTTCAATAGTTTTTATAAACAAAATTTCCGAACGGCGGCATCTACCGATAAAATTAGTAAAAACCGCCTGTCATACAATATTAATTAACGGCAGTTTTCATATACGTTTTCTTCTTGTAATAGAGCAAAACCTCCGGCGGTCGTTTAGCCAGTGCCTAAATCTTAATATTTTGGCATAAGAAATCTATGGTTTTTCTGTGCACCATTAATTAGCAAACCCTCTGTATAAGATAAATTAAATGGTAAATGAAACATTAAATACAATTCTTAGCTATGGAGTTTGCAAATTATTTCGCACTTCACTGACCAAAGACTGTTCACAACTTAGGAAGCGTGAAATTTCGTAAACCGTTTATTTCAAGCAGCATTTAAAACTAAATGCTCGAAATAAGACTCGCAAAACTGACTAAGAAATTAGTACAAGCAATTTTGTTTTAGTTTTGGATGCAAAATGAAAAGCGCAAAGGATTTGAAAACTGCAAATGAAATTGCTAATTTGTGTATAAATCTGGCGTGTCCTACACAGTTCTTGTCACAAATGAAAATGTTAAAACTTTGATGTAAAATAGTTTTGCTTTTCAAAAGCTTAAAATACTTACGAAAAAGGTTATTAAAAAGCAGTGTAATATCAATAATTCGTTTATATCGTAGAGCAATATATCGATATTTCAGAGAGAAAAAATATCAACAAATTATGTTATGTTACATATAATATTTTTTAATATTTATTTTTTTCCCAACAGGTGGTACGTAAATCCGACATATTAGTAAAAATTGCCATAATATATTTTTTAAATTTTATCAAACAACATTTTTAATAGTCAGATGGTCTCAGATACTGACGCGCCTTATAAAATTCACAACATTTTTGACAGTTTTAAAAATTTATAGTAAACAAATCGCTTTTTAATTTTGTCTAGATTTACCACAAATATCGAAAATGTTGTTGTTGTTATTGCTTTGTTTGTGGCTTAGGTCCCCGGGGTCCAATTGCCAGTACGTCCCTCTGTGTCGAGAGGGGGTTGTATTCTGGGTAGGAGTCTCCAGTAAGTCGGGCCTGTGCCCCTGGTGGCTCCCGAGCTTTTCACTTTTTAATTGTTAATACTTATTGTACTTTCTTTGATGCAATGCATAAATTGTCGACTGTCAAACCAAGATCTGCTACTGGTGTTACGCATAACCTTCACTTTCACTTCTGACAGTTCCCATGGCACGCCCATCTATTTCCCGCCATTTGAGAAATACCTCGTGTTCATCACCAAACAGGACACCATCAGCTTATAGGAATCTTCGCTCACAGCGCTTAGATCCAAAAGAAAGATGCCGTCAATTTAGCGTGAATCTTTCCTTGATCCCCGAAGGTAAAAACGTTCATACGACACCTCTAGCCGCCACTCTGGGAAGAACTTTGTAGTCCTCTACGCACGTCCGCACTGTTCGGAGGTCAAACAAAGAGTGATCGAAAATGTTTGATATCGAGATATCAAGAAGGTAAATATCGATAAATATTATCGATATTTGATTACCGATAAATCGGTATTTGAAAATAATCGATATATCGTTGTCATCCCTAGACATAACCCCTTAGAAATCGCTAAAGATTCTCTGCTGAGTACCAATTGTTTAAATACTCAAATCAATTCGACATACAAATTTAAGCCAATGCGATGTTTTAAAATCTTGTTACTAAACCACGACACAAGAGTTCGTGGGCTTGAGTCAAGTAGACTTTTTAATAAGGAGCGTTTGATACCATGTAAACCTATGTTTAATAAATTTTGTGACCTAATCGTTTTCGTAGTAAATCGTAAAATATTGGAGCCTTTTTGGTGGTTTTGGTGTTTTTTTGCTTTTAAGTCATTGGACTTTTATATTATATGTTTAGTTTTTACTGTTTATAGTTTAATTGACTAGTTAGTAGTGCACTTACAGAGATTTTTAACCTGTAAACAGGGGTCACTGACCCAGATTTTTTTAAAGAGAGTTTACGTCTAAATTGTTGACGTCACAAATATAACCTATAATGTCGAACAAACAAAAAATCAAACACTTCCTCATCATCATGTTTTTATTTTATTTGATAACGGCATATGTTGTTGATATAATAGGTTCAATATTACATTCGTTATTTGTTATTTTTTTGCAGATACCTTTTGCCATTTAGTAATAATTGTTCTACAACATTGTTTTCTTTGTGTATGTACGTAAAAGTGTTTTTGTTTGATGTAAGTGGAGTTATTAGGATATTTTTCTTTTATGGGCCAATATTCAGTTAGGGTAAATTGTAGTAGAAGAAATCTTACAAAATAAAAGTTAAAAATAAAATAGTTTTTTTGTTTCGCTTAACTTTATCGATGTTTAAGAAAGCATGTAAAGGAATTAGCAAAGCTAAAATGTTATTTAGAAAAAAGTTATACATGTTAATGACATGGTGTCAACTAAATACCATATTTATATTGAAAAGAAACAAAACGGATTACAAATAATCTTTATTGAGACTTTACATAACAAACAAGAAATGCATACGGCCCTGATGTTTGTCCACCTATTTTGGTTTTAAAACACATTGTTTTTTTTATTGGGTAAATCTTATTTTGTAACACCCTGTACAGAAAAAAATAATTCGTCGTTTTTCACCTGTTTATTAACAATCAGCTAAACAATTTTATGTAAGAATGGTAACAGGAACGAAACATTACCATGGTAACTTTTCAGTTTTTATTGCCTTTAAAGGGACCAGCAAAGTGATCAGAATTCGACTAACTTTACAAAGCTTTTCCCCGCAGTTTTTAATAAAGGCGAAAAATAATCAAAAAGTATGAAATAAGCTGAACTTTTTACAACCCTATAAACTAAGCAAATATCTACTAAGTCTGTAACATATTACTTAACTAAAAAATATTTAAATTTAAACGATTTTTATAATCTCTCAGTCCTTCGGACTAAGAGGGGACATACGGCCAAGGACCTAGGATACAAAAATGGAAAAAACAAAAAGAACGTATTTTTCCAATCTCGTTAATTAAGGGTATTTATATGTTTAATTAAACCAAGACACCCACGGTACGTTAGTATTTAGGCTTTTAGCCTTCGTGGTTTGTCCAAAGATAAAAAAAAAAAAATTAGAGTGAGAGCCAGTAACGGACATTAGGAGACAAAATTTACAACGGTACTAAATTATTATTTTTAAATTTCTGGTAAAGATTCTTATATGCAAAATACAATTTTTTTAAACTTTTTATTTGAATACATTGCATACAAAGTATTTTTTAAATTGCAAAAAAAAGTTTTTGGTCAAAATTCTATTGAAAATCACATTTTATTTTATATCTTTGTTATTATTTAAGATATGCAATTTTTTTAAATAACATTTTAGATGAACAATTTAATTGTCTATACTTTTTGTTTTATTTAAACTTTTGTATCTATTATAGTTTCTGAGAAAAAATTATTTTTAAAAAAATTAAAATCATAGATATCTCAAAAACCAAAAGAGATGGAAAAAAATTGTAAAATAAAAAAGATGTAATTACAAATTCTCTATTCTAAAAGTTATTTAACTTTTTTTCTAAACCTAAAAATATCGAGATATTAATAAAAAATCGATTTTTAGGGATTTTTTCCATGCCCCCTTCAAAAAAATAGAAAAATTAAAAAGTTTATTTATTGATTCTTTTGTAGTTCTTTGATGTTTTTGTGTGAAATTTATTATGTTTATTGATTTTCGATAAAAAAATTGTCAAAAATGTTATAAATAAAAAAAAATTAACATTTCAATTTTGGTCAAAATTCTATTGAAAATCATCTTTTGTTGTTGTATATCTTTGTTATTATTTAGGCTATGCAATTTCGGTAAATAATATTTTAGATGGACAATTTAATTGTCTATATTTTTAGGTCTATTGAAATTTTTGTATCTATTATAGCTTTTAAGAAAAAAAATATTTTTAAAAAATTAAAATAATAAATATCTCAAAAACTAAAAAAGATAGACAAAATTTTATAAACCAAAAAAATGTACCTGTAAATTCTCCATTCTAAAAGTTATTTAACTTTTTTCGCTAAACTTAACAGTTATCGAGATATTAATAAAAAATCGATTTTTAGGGATTTTTCCATGCTATCCCTTGAAAAAATAAAAAAATAAAAAAGTTTCTTTATTGATTCTTATTGCAGTTTTTGATGTTTTTGGGTAAAATTTATTAAGTTCATTGATTTTCAATAAAAAAATTGTCAAAAATATTATAAATAAAAAAATAATTTTTTAAACATTTTTTGGTCAAAATTCTATTGAAAATCACATTTTATTTTATATCTTTGTTATTATTTAAGATATGCAATTTTTTTAAATAATATTTTAGATGAATAATTTAATTGTCTATATTTTTGTGTTTTATTTAAATTCTTGTATCTATTATACTTTCTGAGAAAAAAATATTAAAAAAATAATTAAAATTATAAATATCTCAAAAACTAAAAGAGATGGAAAAAATTTATAAAACAAAAAAGATGTAATTACAAATTCTCTATTCTAAAAGTTATTTAACATTTTTTTCAAAACTTAATAGTTATCGAGATATTAATACAAATTCGATTTTTAGGGATTTTTTCCATGCATTCCCTTCAAAAAAATAGAAAAATTAAAAAAGTTTATTTATTGATTCTTTTGCAGTTTGTTAATGTTTTTGGGTAAAAGTGATTAACTTTATTGATTTCCAATAAAAAAATGTCAAAAATAATATAAATAAAGTTTACAAAAAATTTTAAATTTTAAACCCAAAAAAAATTATTTGAGACACTTTGTATCATTTTATTATGTATAATAATATTTCACGGTATTATATATTTCGCCAACAAAAATTTTATCTTTATATCTGCATAAATAAAATTGTAGGAAATTTTTAAATTTTAAAATAAAAAAATATTTTATTTTTTTGTGACACCTTGTATTATTTTTTTATATATAATTATATTCTTCCCCATTATATACAGGGTGTTATGGAAATACTTTAATATATTTAAACCCCAAAATCCTTGTGTAAAAATAAATTGAATAAAAATTATTAAAAATGGCGGACCACCATAAATAACAGTGATAATGAACCCCAAAATTTTACGATTAAAAAGCAAACCCGCTACTGACCAGCTCTTTAAATCCCTTTAAATACATATGTTTACCTTCTGTCGCTGTCAAAAACAGCTGAAAGCAGTTATAACACGTGGTTACGTCAACGAGCTTGAGAAAAGTTGCCAAATTTATTTTGTTCTTTACCAGTTTATCTATGGGTTTTGCTGTTTCAATTCGATCAAACGAAAAACTTACATGATTACACAAATTATCCTTTATTACGCTACTAGGTTGTTCCAGCGTATAATGAATGTAAAGATTACTTTTTCCACAAATCAAGTACACTTTTTAGGTGGTTAATTACTATACAAACTTTTTAAACACTGCGACGCGACACGTATGCGCACAAAGAATTGAATTAAAATACACAAAACAGTATTTTTATTGCAAAACACTATTAAAACAAATTTTATTGCGTTTTTAAATAAAGTTTTTGTTACTTTTCACTTTTCTTTCATCAAAATTAATAGCCGACAGACGACAGCTGGTTAACACGAGAAAAAGAGTACAAAAGATTATTCCCTATGAGACAAATGTACAAAAAAACTACGGAATTGTACAGAAAGTGTCCGCAACTCCGATTTTAACCAAATTTGGTATGTTGGGTTTTTTGGGGCGCTGATCACGAATCTGAAAGAAATTTTAGTCGGAAATGTTTGGTTTCCGAGATAATCACCATCAAAGTTGGCATTTAAACTAACCTTATTTTCACCATTATTCCCCCTTCTTTTTGCACACAATTCTTGATTTAAAGCTAAAGTGGCCCACAATATTTGATTTTCACCTTTTAAAACCCCGTTTTTCTATGTTTTTTACACCTTTTATCAAATAAATTGGGAAGGGTCCCTTTAAAAACGTTGCAACCGTTCAATCACTGCCCCATCGCCTCCACCATATTCTGCTACGATTAAAAACGATTGAAAGCGAAGCTATGCAACTTAATTCAAAAAAGTGTAAAATACGTAGAAGAATGAGGTTTTAAAAGGTGAAAATCAAATATTGTGTACCACTTTAACTTAAAATCAAGAATTGGATGCCAAAAGAAGGGGGAATAAAGTGAAAATGAGGTTAGTTCAAATGCCAACTTTAATGATGGATATCTCGGAAACAAATGTTTCCGACTAAAAATTTTTCAGATCCGTTATCAGCGCCACAAACACAGGTGTTTTTACAGTTTAGATGTTTTTGCAAGAAATTGATTGCAATTTATTCTAACATTTTTGCAGTTCGCACGTAACTGGGTTTATCAATTTACTGAAACTTGTAAGTTCAATTCTTTTTAAACCTTTTTCTTTGTCTCATGGTGTTTTGGTTATGGGCGATAAAATGATACTTACAACGAATTCTTTTGGTTAAACTAGGTGCTTTCAATTTAATTAGGTTTTTTAATCAAAATTTTTTACTACAAAATGCAGGTTTTTTCTTGTGATAATTCATAAAAGCTTCATGTCTAGGAACTTATTACCGTGGGTATAAAAAGTAGACGGCATATTTAACATACCTTAGGGATAAAGGAGCTGAAGTGGACATTTTGGGGCTTCTTCAGATGTACGGTTACAAAATGCATGAAACAATTACTTTGTGTTGCTATATTACTGTACATCTTGGTACGGAAGAGAAGGGAAGTTTATGGTGAAAGTGTAAAGAGTGTACTCGTGAAAATAAAAGTACTTTCCAGCCAAGAAAAAATCCTAGCCTTCTAAAAGCTGTTGTAGCTCTAAATGTTATTTAAGGTTATTATTTAATGTAACGCCTACGCCGCTCATAAGTAGATAATTAAAATTGGTTAACTTTTTTTATGCCGGTATATTATTGTCCTCTATTTTGTGCTTTGAAATCTACGATAAAATGGTGGTGCCCTCTGGATAACATTATTCAGTCGTTAAATGGGTTTAACATCTAAAAACCTGGCACCCACGGTACTTAGTACTTAGCTTTTGTGCTACTAACATGGACTGCCATAAACATAAAAAAACTAAATATACTAAATGTACTAGATATAGTACAATTGTACAGCTGAACATCGCAAATTCGCGTTGTTGTTGCATGACTTAACTGACCAATAAGAAGGCTTCCTTATGCAAGGTTACAGAAAGACGAAATTCGCTTGCCCTGGTTTGCGTTTTAAATAATATTACGAAGAATTTACCAAATTGTGCGTTTATTAAGTTTTGCATCTTGTTTTAATTTACGTAAAATGCAACGAAATTCAATTGAGTTGACTGACATGGTTTTGTGTTATGGCGTTAAAACCAGAAGACTACGCCTTGCGTAGAAATTACTGTCGGTGGTTTTTGCAAAAAACTGCTAATGAACCAAACTGGATTCGCAATGTGTTGTTTACCGATGAGGCCGGTTTTACTCGCGTTACTAGTTCTGGTAACAGGTTTTTGTAACACTCCGTATAAAATATGAGAAACATTTAATTTTGTAACTTTTTAGACCCACTGTATAAAATGTATTACCAAAAACCCAATAATTTGTATAATCCCTAACATTTTACCCTACATGTGTTGACCAGATATACATAAACACTCTGTACATAAAACTAACCAAAACACAAAGGTCTTTCTTTTTTACTTTAAAAGTCTAACTTTAAAAATCCCTGTACATAACGCTTTTTTGTAATTACTGGTTTTAGTAACGTACATTTTTTGGCCAGCAATACATCAACCTCCTGTATATAAGACAAACAAAACACTGTAACATTCTTGTTTTTTCACACCTATTTTTGAAAAACCTTGTACATAAAAAATGTGCTTTTATCTAAAGGTTTCTATTATACCATGTATATTGTAGTTCTCGTAACAGGTTTTTAAAACACTCAGTATAAAAATGGGAAACATTAATTTTTTTACTTTTTTGACGCACTGTGCAAATTGTATTAATAAAAAAGCTAAAAAGCCCAATCGTATGTATAATACAAATGTTTTTAACCCTATATGTTTTGACCAGATATACCTAAACACCCTGTACGTAAAACTTTCCAAAGAACCAAAGAGGCCATCTTTTTTACTATAAAAGTCAAATTTTAAAAACCCCTGTACATAATGGCTTTTTGTTACTACTGGTTTCTACTACCCTACAAATTTTGGCCAGAAATACATTAACATCCTGTATATAAGACGCATAAGATAATATATTATTCTAGCGTAAAAAAAAACCTGTCCATAACTTATTTTTTTGTTATTACTGGTTTTTACAATTCCACATATTTTGGCCAGAAATACATAAACATCCTGTATATAAGACGCACAAAACACTATAACATTCTTGGTTTCTTTTAATACTTATTTTTAAAAAACCTTGTACGTATAAAAAATGTTCTTTTATCTATAGGTTTTGGGTATACCCTGTATGGTAACAGATTTATGAAACACTCAGTATAAAATATGGGTAAAATTAATTTTTTAAACTTTTTATACGCACTGTACAAAATGTATTGATAAAAAAGCCAAAAAAGCAAAATCATACTATGTATAATACAAAACATTTTAACCCTATATGTTTTGACCAGATTTACATAAACACTCTGTACATAAAACTTACCCAGACACTAGAGTCTCCTTTTTTTACTTAAAATTCAAAATTTAAAATCACCCTGTACACAACGGATTTTTTTATCATAATTGGTTTTTACTAATTTGGCCAGGATTTATAGGACATCCTGTCTATAACTTCTCTATTTTATTTCAGTTATGTAATTTTTAAAAATCCTGTCCCAAAAATTACCAATAATTAGTGTAATTCTTTCCTTATTATACTAACACTCCGTATAACGTATAAAAATCCTAATTTATATGCATACCTAATACTAAAACCTCCTCTATTACTTTATGTATTAAGATCCTGAACTTACATACAGTAAAAAATACCGTCCCTCGTATACTTCCCTTGTAGCTTTATTTAACGAGATTTTGTATTAAAATCGGGCATAGTTTTGAATAAAATGCTTCATATAGGACGTGAAAAATTCCAAATTTTCCGATCCAAGTATAATTTTCCACCGGAAACCTGTATTTTTTTTAAATTACGAAAAATAGGTCTATCTTAAAGATGCCCAAAGTCAACTGACAGTTCATATCATTTAAACCAACCTCGTAGATATCCGAAGTCCTTGTGACCAACAAAATCGAATCGAACAGCCACCTTGACGAATTTAAGCAACAAATTTTTCGCGATTTTTGGGCAAAATTTGGTAATTTTTTTAAATCAATTTTTTACCAATTTCCAGTTATCGTAGAGAAAAATGGTAAACAGGTTTTTGACAGGCAATTAAATAATCTAACGAATGGCGCAAAGATTTTTTCAAAATTTTAAATAATAAAGCGACAATTTTGGGTCAAAATCGGTACTTTTTTAGTAAAGTTCAAAAATTCATATCTTTAAAACCATTTAAACTAGCGACTTAAAATTTTAATATGTTGTAGAGCAAATAGTAAACAATATGCTTAAATTTTTTCAAAATTTTAGCTTAAGTACTTTTTCGGAAAAAATAAAATGTAAAAATGTCCCATTTTTTAACAAAAAATGAAAATTTTGAAGCTCTATAAAACACGCTGTATAAACGATACGATTATCTTAAATATCTTGTTTTATGGAACTTTTTGTGTAGAATCCAATGACATTTGCGTTTTTTCAATTCAAGGTCAAAATTTTGAGAAAAAAATAAAAACATGAAAAAAAATTAAAATTTTTGTCAATTTTTTTCATTTAAAAATTTCTCAGAGAAAATAAAACATTTTAAACAGAAGACTATTTAGGCGTTTTAAGTCTAAAAGAGGCCCTTTCATGTCCCACTAACCCCATTACGATTGATGAAATCGTTTTCGAGTTATTAAGCGTTAAAGTCGGTCAATTTTTTCCTACAAAAACGTAAATAACTCCTTTTCTATTTATCCGATTGAACCCAAAAACAATAGGGTTCTGAACGGGACCATTTCCGACCTGTGTGTAAAATTTCGTTTCGATAAAATAAAACCCTGGACAGATAATTGATTACGCTCACCTCGATTTTTGAAAAGTCACATTTTTTGCCAAACCCTGTACTTAACGTTCTTCAATTGTTTTGAATTTTTTTACAGTTACCCCATTAAGTGGCCAATTTTTCCTGAAAATTTCAACTTTCTATCTTTTCCCGTTTTTAAATTATGATTTTTTTTCAAAAAATGCACATTGAGCGAAAATTTTGTTGAGGGATTATATACATACGGCTTTTGGCCGCATGTAACAACTATAATAAGTACTTTTATAGTTTTTTTAGTTTTTTATTTATTTAAACAAATAAATCACGTTATTACCTAAAAATGATATTTTAAATAAAAAGAAATTTAAAATAAAATATATTGCTTCTTAGCTTATCACTTTCATAAACAATTATTCATCATTCATGAATATCTTTTAATCCGGGTACTTAAAACAAAAAATTGGAAACAGGAATCAGAGGGGCCGCAAATTTGCACAATACTTCAGATTGTTACAATTTGTGTTTATGTGGTGTCAAGGGCCAGCAAAAACAACTTCCTTTTATTTGACATAAATGTTATGATAAGCTTTCCATTAATATAATTCCAATAAATTAAATGTTTATTTTTGGTGCATCGCGTCGTTTTAAATAGGTGGCTGGAAAATCATGGGAATTGGTGGTGTATATGGCCACGTATAGGAAAGTTCTGTAATTTTTTTAAATAAATGTAATATACTAAAAGCGTTATTAAATAAAAAAATATTAGCCACAAGAACTGCGTAAAACTATTTAGTACTTTAGGGCATAATTTTCTATAAATATCTTACCAACGTAAACAATTCGATGAATGAGTTACGGTTCTTGTGTGTTTGCATTCCTGTTGTGTGCAACGTTGCCAAATGTTTAGAAATATTTAATTATTTACTACTCAACTTTCTTAAAAACGATTTTAGGACATAATTTATTATGAATTTTAGCTTGGAATAATGCAAAGAATTACCTCTGAAAGTTACGAATATTATTTTTCCCTGTTAATTAAATATTAGGAACGCATATTGCACGATTTTAATAAAAAATCAATTATTTCCATTTCGCTTTTATACCACGTACGAAAAACATATTTTGCCAAATGGTTAGAAATATTTAATTATTTACTACTCAACTTTTTCAAAAACGATTTTGGGACATAATTAATTATGAATTTTAGCTTGGAATAATGCAAAGAATTACCTCTGAAAGTTACGAATATTATTTTCCCTGTTAATTAAATATTAGGAACGCATATTACACGATTTTATTAAAATATTAATTATTTCCATTTCGCTATTATACCACGTAACAAAAACATATTTTTGCATCTGTAATACCATGGAATCAAGTATTTAATTTAAACTCCTTCATGAATTATTATAACAGACAAGACGCAATTTTCCACAGGAAACACGGAAGCTCGTAATAGTAAAAATACATTTATCCACAAGTCCCCAGAGTGAATACCCCTTTCTGACAAAATGACTGTCAATTAAGAAAGAAATATAACAGTAATGGTGCAACTCAGAAACTTGAAGAAACCCGTAATTTAAAGGAAATTAAACGATTGCTCTTTTAAACGTTTAATCGTGAGTTTATGGCGTCTCTGTTTACGGACTAATAACATTTGATAAAAGCTGTTAGTTTGTATCTGTTCTGCTGTCTCAGTATAATATCCTTCTTTGATTTATGATTTCATTTATTTTGTCTATTTATTTTTTAAAGCTTATTTTACTCACATCGTTATAAAAATTAAAAATTCTTGTGATTCTCTTTAACGTGCTTTTATTTCTTTGTATAGGGCATCTCATTTTGTTGCAACTGCAAGGTATCTCAGTCATTAATGAAGATAGAACCTAAGCTACGTTTTGTGAAACAAAAGATGTTGTGTTTTTCTTTTTTTTTTTTGGTGCATAGCATCGTTTTAAGTTGGTGACTGATAATTGTGGGCATTGGTGAAGAATATCGCCACCTATCGGTAAGTCCGGTCATTTTTTAAAGTAAATGTAATGTACTAAAAGCGATAATAAATAAAAAAATAATAGCCGCAAAAAGTGCCTAAAACTATTCAGTAATTTAAGGCATAATTTTCAACAAATATCATATATACGAACGTAAACAATTTGATGGGTTAGTTGCAGTTCTTATGCACTCGTATCTCTGTTGTGTTGCAACATTGCCAAATGTTTAAGAAAATTTAATTATTTACGACTCAAATTAAACAATTGCTCTTTAAAATGTTTTATGTTGAGTTTATCGCGTCTCTCTTTACGGACTATTAACATTTAAAAAAGCTGTTAGTTTGTTTCTTTTTGCTGTCTCAGTATAATATCTTTCTTTGATTTATGATTTCATGTATTTTGTCTATTTATCTTCTTAAAGCTTATTTTAATTGCATCGTTATAAAAATTCAAAATTCTCGTGATTCTTTTTAACATTATCTTTTTTATATCTTTGTAAAGGGTATCCCATTTTAGTTGCAACTGCAAGATATCTCAGTTATAAATTAGGATAAAACCTCGCGGTTTTTGTGAACCTAAGCTTCGTTTTGTGAAAGGAAAGATGCCGTTAACAATTGTATGTGTCCCAAATTTGGCCCTCTCTGAAGTTCTCATATCGGGCAATTGGCGTCCCCCACAACTCTCAGCATTTTTGATGCCATTCAAAGAAGAGCTGTTCGTCTTATTAATGATCCTTTACTTACAGAGATAGTTTTCGTCTTTAGACGATTGTCGAGCTGTGGAAAATCTATCGCTCTTTATAGATACTTTTGAGGCTTCTGCTCCGACGAAATGTCCAGTATGGTCTCTTTACTTGCAGCTCCCAACAGAGAAACTTGTGGTGCCGCGCTTATGCATCCCTATACTGTCCAACTGGACAGGCCCCGTACTTCTCACTTTGTTCGTTCCTTTATCTCTAGAGTTTCTAGAATGTGGAACCTGCTGCCAGCAAACATCTTTTTCTTCTCCCCAAATCTTCAAGTTTTTAGGTCCCGTGGTAACAAACTTCTTCTTATCTCGCTTAAGACATCCACGGTACGTTAGTATTTAGGCTTTCAGTCTTCGTCGATTGTCCAAAGATAAAAAAACAAAGTCGTCATAGCCCTCTTAGTTTTTGAGCTACAGGGTAATATTCAAAAAATTGCATTTCCAGGTACCCCTTGTATCTCAGGTAACTGACAACTTATTAAAAAGGTAAAAAAATCGTAGTCAATGGTCTTGTTAGGTACATGCCAAAAGTCATTCTAGAAAGAATGGGATCGCTTTGGTCCGGGTTCTAGGGTACAGCAAGCTGACCTGGTCAACCCTATTGACCCCTATGATCTTGCCAGTTACTTGAAACAAAGTTAGAAGAAACCCCAGAAAAATCCAAAATATTCTAAATTAAAATAGACGTTTCGGTGGCATGTCTGCACCGTTGTTAAGATAAAATTAGGTTTAAAATTATAATAAAATTTAGAAAATTTTAATTTAAATATAAGTAATAAGGCGACCAGTTCATAGGGGTCAATAGGGCTGAACAGGGTCAGCTCGCTATACCCCGGGACCAGGATCGAAGCGGTTCCATTCTTTCTAGATTGACTTATGGCGTGTAGGTACCCAACAAAAAGACCATTGAATAAATAATCAATCTAACCAATATAGAGTATATCTTTAATAAGTCTTCTATATTTTTTTACGTAGAATACGGTGGAATAGAACACTCTGAGTTGGTTTTCTAAAAAATAGTAAAATCCCTAATTTTACACAGGGACCGCTATAGATATTAAACTATAGGAAAAACTTTTTACCTTTTAATTGCTTAAACAAATGTATTTTTGATAAAATTCTCTATATACATTAAAACTTACAAGACACTGATCAGAAAACTGGCTTTATGTTTTGAACTTAGAGAATAATATTCTTTAACCAAAACCTGTTTAGAATTTAAAGTTGTTTTATTTTAAAAGCAGGACAACCTATTTAAAAATTGAAAAAAAAACTTACTTTTCCAACTTACTCCGTATAGAGATAAGATCAAACTAAATTACCTGTCCTAAGTAATCCTTATTGCCATTAAATTTCGAAAAAATGTAATGCTTTGTTATTTTGTTATTATATAAGTACGTTTATCCAGATCAATTTTAAAAACGCTTTTTAATAAGGCTTAAATTTCAAAGCCCCTTTAGATTATTGTTTCACATTGTTTTTCCATTATAAAAAAAACTCACTCGACAAATACCGGGTGACAACAAAATTACTATCCAGCAATTTATTTTCTTTAGTGCAAGCGTATAGTTTTAAAATTTAGGGACGGTATATTAAATCACCGGAAGACAATTTTAATATAATATCATCTGTTTATTACTTCTGGTTTAACCGGAACTGATATAAATTAATATACTGATTTAAAATTAATATTTTAAATATAACACCTGGTATATTTTCAAGATTTAAATTTTTAAGCTATTCCTTATATAAAATCTATATTATAGCCATAACCTATCGTTTTTAGTTTAATAAAAAATGGCGTTTGAAAAGGTCCAGGCGACGACACAATATCTATGAAATTGTTTATTGTGAGGTCGACTAAAATCTGGATCTGTGTATAAATAGGTTCCATATTAGAATACTTTAAATTCTAAAAAATATATAGGGTGTTCTATTAAAATTACCAAGGTATTCCGGGTAAAAAAATTGTGATGATGTTTATTGGTTTTCCCATAAAACTGATCTGCTGTCGTTTGGACATTATTAAACGCCATTTTTCCAAACCCAAAACGCTAGAATATGGATATATTAAGGATTTTATATTAGAAATGATCTGTAGAATTTAAATACCTAAAAAATATACAGGGTGTTCCATTTAAAATAACAAAGTCTATATCACTTTTGGTTAAACCGAAAGTAATACACAGATGCTATTATATCCAAAATTTTCATTCGATGATACAATATAATGTCTCTTAGTTTAAAAACTATACGGTTGCACTAAAAAAAAAAAATAAATTGCTGGATAGGAATTTCATTGTTACCCTGTATAAAAATTTATTCTTATTATGTTCCATTACAATTTTTCAAAATAAAACTTAAGGAAGATTATGAAAATAAAAAAATTACCTTTGGATCAATTTAAATATAAAATAAAGATATAAAAGTAGATTTAAAAATATAATTAATATATTAATATGGGTACTATGATTAAATACTACAAGTACATATACATGTATATAGGAATTATTTAGACAAATTCATAGAAGAAATAGAACAAATTATCATTGTATCCCACGAATGTAGTGTTTAACTAATAATTATTATTCCTATCGAGTATCGGTTGTTATATTACTGCTGCCGCATAATTTGTGGCATAATTATGGGGCTGCATGCTTGCCACCCTCAAACCCTCGTCATAAAAGAGTTTGTATAGACCCATTAAAGCTTTAGTGGTTAAATGGATATTTTAAACATTAAAATGGTACTAATGCATATGTAAAAAATATTTTTAAATCGTTGTTTTTATTTATCTTACTTATAGCATAGTTATTATTAATTTTGACAAACCAGGTTCTAAGAAACATTATAAAAAAATAATAATAATTACCATTTTGTTTTGAAATATCAACATGCTTAACCAAAACTAACAAGAACTAACCAGAACTCACCGAAAGTACCTTTCATTAACTAAACATTTCTGATTTTAAAGCTTAAAAATTTTTTATTTTGTTTTGAGAGATTACTGAACAAAAATATTTTTTAAACAAAATTAAAGGATATTTTTTTGTTTGGCCCGGGTACTGCTACGGATAAATGCGTTGCAATGCGACCCAAAGTGATACGTCAAAATTAAAAAAAAAATAACCTTAAAGGCGCATTAAAAGATGGCGATTTTTTTAAGGGTAAAATAAAACCTAAATGAACGACTAATTTACATCCAAAATACTACACTCTACAGGGTTTTAGAGAAATATTATTCGTAACTTTAAAAGATGATTATTTGCATTATTCTAAGCAAAAAGTCCTTTATAACACATGTACGAAAATCAGCCGTTTTTGAAAAAAAAATGCTGGACCCATTTCTTTTAAGTCGCCAAATAAATTAATTTTGCACTTTAATTATTGAAGATCATATGCCTAATAGCGTAAAACGAATTATTACATCATATTAATTAATTAATTGCCTCTAAAAAACATGTTTTCTGCTTATTAAATACAATTGAAAAAAACAATAAAAAACCCATACAATTGACAACGTCATACGCGACGTAGTGTTGGTAGGCAAAAAATAGATACCTACGTCGGAAAAAAATTGTTGGATGGTTTCTTGCGTACATTCCAATGCAAGTAATGTTTACTTGAATTGCAATCATATTTTTAATTTTAGTATGTAGTACTGTATCAGTGCGTGCATTTTGATACGGAAGAGAGGTTTTTGGTATATACGCGAGTATCACAATATGCTTTTTATTTACGAAGATGCTCATTTCAATTCTGAAGAAGCTAGACGCATTTACAAAGAACGTTTTCCTGATCAAAAGCTACCAACTAGAAGAACATTTGTGATAGACACTTAAAGACTTGAGAGTATTGTGTTTGCTAATACATTTAACTGTAACTTTAAGTTTTTTTTTGTGATAATCGTGAGTATTGGTGGTGTATATTGTCACGTATCGGTAGGTCTTATCATTTTTTAAATAAATGTAATGTACTGCAAGCGTTAATAAATAAAAATATAAAAATTTAATGCATCATTTACGGTCCTCGTGCGCTCGTATCTCTGTTATATTGCAAGGTTGCCAAATGTTTGGGAAAATTTAATTTTTTACGACTCAATATTTTCGTGAACGTGTGATTTTCGGACATAATTTATTATAAACTGTCTTGTTCGGAATAATACAAGAAATCATATCCTCAAATTATGAAATATTTCCTAATACCCTGTACACTACAAATTGTTACCAATTATCTAAACAAATACATAAGAGAAATACGACAATTCAGAAGTTTATCACATTAATGTCGTGTTTAACCAATAATTATTGTCTTTATCGAGTATTGGTTGTTATATTACGAGCACATGCATAAATTAGTGGCATAATTATGGGATCGCATACTTATCACCCTAAACAACCATTATTATCAGAGTTATGGATGGGAATCATTATTGTTTTTGAGGAAGAATAGTTTAAAACTGTTTTTTAAATTAGTTAGAGTTACCAGGCCTCATCCTGACCTTATGAAACTTTTATTCTAATTTTTTTAAGTGCTGAGAACTTTCAGACCTGATTCATACTATCGATATGATCCCGGTTCGTTAGGGATCCCTGGACCATTTTTACCATTCATTACTTACAAGCTAAATTTTTGTAAGTAGCTTCATTTTGACGATACGACCAACTTTTTTCCTTTTAACAATTTTCGTTGGTGGTAGCAGAGCTTAAATATGTTGATTTGGTGAATATCAAAAATCCAGTATGACGTACCTTGCAATTTGTGTATTGTGAGTGTTAAATTCTATAAATATTATTTATTTAACAGAAAAAATCAGCTGGTTATTAGTTATTTTTCACAACATCGTTAACCATACATGTTGGTGTTACGGGACTCTTTGATGAAACCTTAAATTATGTAGGACAAATATTTTGTTACTTATTTAGAACTTACATTTTGAATTATTCTTGAAAATTGACAGAGAAAATCCCTGCTAGTAATACATTTTTTATATTAATTTGTTAAATCAACACAATTCCTGCTACCCCTGTAAACTACTACCAACAAAAATTGTTGTAAGAAAAAAGTTGGTCGCCTCGTCAAAATGAAGCTACTCACAAAAAATTAGCTTGTTAGTACTGAATGGTTAAAATGGTCCAGGGATTCCTAACTATTCGCTCTCGTTTCAATATAATTTAGATATGTTTACACTATCGATTCAAGTAAGATGCAAGCTCGGTCCTCGCTCCGATAAAATATTTTTTGGGATGTATCGGTATCGGAATGAGACCGGACCGAGACTGGAGTGGTATCAATAGTGCGAACAGGCCTATTTGTTTCGCGCGTAAAAATATTTTATTGGCCCGAGAGCGAGATGGTATGAATCGGGCCTTAAACGATTCTACCACAACTCAAGTTTCAGAACTGGGTGACCATCATATCTTCAAGACTACTGCAATAATCCTTTTAAGCTTTTTGCCTCTCTTTATTTACATAATTTTTAAAGTAACGCTAAAAGTTATTTTTAAAATTTTCAGCATTTCTAGGTTTTATAAAAGCAAATTGGACATTTTTTTTTCTTAAAAAATGCGTTGTCACTTTAAACTGGGTTTAAAAACTAAAAAATTAAAATTTTAAAAAACTCTTTTAGCGTTATCTGAGCAAAAAGATCGTTTAACGAATGAACTTAACTTTTTATTATTTTACGTATTCCAGCACTGAGATGATGGTCACACGCATTTATCTTTTTTTCGAGACGCTTTAAGAATAATTGCTGAGAATGCCGTATTTTTTTGAATGTCGTAACATAATTTGTACCCAATAATCTTTTAATGATTTATTTTATTTTATTATTATGTGTAATAAATAAATTTCGACTGGGTCGTGAAATCAAAATTAATATCTACAAATTGCCTTTAATCCTAAAAATCGGAAAATTGAGAAGCTTTTTGCAAAAACCCCGCATTCAGTTTTTTTAATGGATTGGTTTGTATATGGTTGTGAGGTAGAATGAGGTATACCAGGTGCACACGAAATTACTAGCAAGCCTGTCATTTTCTTCAGAAGTGTTACACGAATTTGGAATTTGGGTCGAAAGTGGTCCAACATTGGTATTTTAAATGAAACACCCTATATATATATGTTCCAAAAAGTAATTTTTCTGGCGTTCGAAAATGTGCTGCTGCTAACCGCCATTTTATCGATTTGTTAAAAAACAAATAATGATAGAAAAGGGCTGGTGCGAATTTTTACACATATTCAATAAACCCTATATCCTATTGCCAAAGAAATTGACTTTCAGCAGTAAAAAACTTTTATTAATTCAAATTAAAACTGCTATCTTAAGCCTTAAATTTAAACTTAATAGTTTTTGTTAATTATATTCTATCTTTAATAATTTTTATGATAATAATAGCAACACGCTAGGCTGCCTTGAATATAGACTAATATATTTTTTAATGTTTGCCAATAGTAACTTAAAAACTACTAGGCTTGGAAATAGGATACAAAAAAGAAAAAAATATTATAAAATCAGTGTTAAGTTAATTAAGGCTAAAGGTAGTGGTTTTTCCATGTGAAATATTAAAGTTCTTTACTGCCGAAAGTCAGTTTCCGTGGCACCGTAAAAACAAAAATGTATTTTTACGGTTATAATACACAGCTAGACACGCTGTGTAAGTTCGCACCATATATGGAAAACTTTTTATTATTGATTTTACAAAAAAAATTCTTTATAAAAGGTTCTGCATGGTCTAAAACCCAAAATGCAATCGTCGGTTATTAATTATTTGTGGTGGTATATGAGGTATGTCGAAAATTGTGAATTCTGCACAAGAGGAAATTAACCTTTATTTTTAACATATTCAATTTTTTTATAGAAAAAGTTATTTAGAAATAAAAATTACTTACAAATATGTAATTTTAACTATTTGCTAAAAGAGTGAACTTTAGTTCCCATCATTGGAAATTGTTTTTATTATTGATTTTAAGAAAAAGGGTATTCTTTATATAAAATTTCTGCCTGGCCTAAAACCCAAAATGCAATTATCAGATAATAATTTTTGCAGTGGTATACGGGGTATGTCAAAAATGTGATTTTGCTTAGGAGAAAAGTACCTTTATCACAATATCGATTTTTGTATAAAAAATGATGTTTAGAATAAAAACAAACTTACAAATATGAAAACCTAATTATTTACCTTTCTAACATTAATAACAATTTTTGACATACCTTGTATACCACTGCAAAAAATTAATATCTGATGATTGAATTTTAGGTTTAAGGCCATTCAAAATTTTTATAAAGTTTTTTTTTCGTAAAATCAATAATAAAAAATCTTCATGGTAGAAACTAAACCTAATTTTTTAGTAAATAGTTAAGTTTGAATATTTGTAAGTAATTTTTATTCTAAAAACTTTTTCGTATAGAAAAAAATTGATAATGTATAAAATAAAGGTACTTTTCCCATGAGCAAAATTCACATTTTTCAACATACCTTGTATACCACTACAAAAAATTAATATCTGATAATTGAATTTTAGGTTTTAGACCATACAGAACTTAAAGGAATAACTTTTTTATTAAATTAAAAATATAAAAGTTTCCCATATGGTGCGAACTTAAGTAGACAAGCTGTATAGGGTTTATTAAATATGTGTACAAGATCGCATTAGCCCTCTTTTATCATTATTTGTTTTTTTACAAATCGATTAAAATGGCTGTAAACATAACATATTTGAACGCCATTTTTTCAAAAACAAATTAAAATAGGTATAACATGTAGTACATGTTGTATTTTCTTGAAATTGCCTGTAAAATTAATTTTAAAAATATATAGGGTATCCCGTTTAAAATAGCCAACCGGATCTGCCACATAAAATCTAAAACATTAGAAATATGCATTCTATCCAACCATGCATCGTACCAAAAATTAAAAATAGTGTAACACTTCTTATAAGAATAACAGGCTTGCTAATAATCTTGTGGGCACCCAGAAACAAGATAAGGGAATCAAGCCCTAAACCAATTATGGTATTCGTTACCCTTGTTAAAAATTAATAAATAAAACAAAATTCTTTATAATCTGGACTTACTACATAGCAGCTTAATTATCGATTCAAATTTGAAAAACCAATATTGCAACAAGGGCAATTAGCTAATAAAATTTGGCATCTAGATCCATGGCGAAAAATATTTTTACCTTATTTACCGAAATTTGTGTCCAAACCAAATATCAAGCAAACAAACACTTTTGAAAACAAGGAATTAAATTTTATAAAACATACTTGGGCATCATGGTCTAACAACCCAAATAAAACAAATTATGGTTACCAGTCAGTGGAACGCACCCTTAAACACATTTTCTAATTCTAAAATTTAACAATACGTTTTAAATAAGGCGTTCAAGGCTAATATTATTTTTTCATTTTCGATAAAACTAACACTTGCTACTTACTTGACCTCTTTTAACTAAAAGTAAACTGCAGTTAAAAAGCTGTTAAATTTAACGAACTAGAAAAGAACTGTTAACACTCTCTATAACCAAACGGGTATAGAGGATAAACTTTCTAATCGATTTTCCCTAATATGATTTAAAATTAAGTAGTTTTACGGGTTACCGGGTCTTTTAAAAGGAGATAAAACTGGTAATTTTTTACAGGTCAATGGATATTTCATACTTTATCGTTAATAACCAAGTAAAGGTATCTACAGAACTAAAAAAGATAAAAGTAAAATAAAACTTAATGTTTATTAACATCTTTATGTACATGGATTTTGTTGCAAACATAATGTTACTTTGTAAATATTAGAAATAGGGACCAATGTTGCTACTATTAATTGAAATAAAAGATGACAGTTATGGCACTCTCTGTTTTTGACATTTTTTGTGTTTTTTTTTTTCATTTTTGAACCTTCCTCGTTTTTAGTTGTCCTGTAACTTACAACAGATGTAAAAATTAATATAACTAATTAATATTAGGGATAGACCAACCAAACCGATATAAATCAAATGTATAATAGCTAATAATATATAGGCTTATGGAAAAAAATTAGTGGATAACAAATATAATGAATACCAAAATGAACTTTTATCTAAATTTTTTTGATCTATTTTTTTGGCTTACGACTTACGAACTTGGATTTCTTTTTTAAACTTAGCCATTATAAGGATCAGATAACTTGTTTATCAGACTTTTAATTTGCTTTTATTTTTTTAACTTCGATACGACCACTTCTCGCTGAGATATCGATCTTAAAATGAAATGGTATCCTTTTGTCTTTAATTATCAATATCTCAACAAGCGCTGATCGCGCTTATCGCGATCGAAAATTAAGAAGGGTTTTGAAATATCAAATTAATTTTCCATGAACACCGCCTATGGTTTTTCGAAAACAATATATTTGTTTTATTATTTACATTAATTTGAAAAATTAACAAAAAAAGTGCTTTTGTTTAGGTAAAAAGCACACTTAACTTTACTGGTTTTCTCGATATTTTCAATTTAGCACCTGATTATCCCAGAAGCCACAAGAAGCCCCTTTGTCTTGATTTTTTAAATAAATGTAATGATTTTTTTATACAATCAGCGGTTGCTAAGATATTGTTGGTTAAAGACAAAATGATGCTTTTCATTCAATGTTTAATATCTCAGCAAGAAGTGGTCGTATCGAATTAAAAAAATTATAGCTAAATTAATAAGTTTTCTGATCCATATGGTGGTTAAGTTAAAAAAACAAGTCGTAGACCAAACAAAACCGAAAAATTTTTTTTGGTATTCATTACAATAGAAGAAAATTCTGGCTTTAAAAATCTTTTTGAATATCAGTACTGACCATTTTTGACAGAAACTCAGCCACTTGAAAAACAAAAAAACGAAAAAATAAATTTTTTGTATCCTTTAATTTTTTTCCACTAGTTTATTATTATGTTTTTTGGCCTTTTAAATTTTAAAATTAAGTTTGGCATAGTGGGATATAATATAAACTTTTAAACAAAGAAGTTAAAGTTCTCTATGATTTTCTTACATTTAACGGCAATACCTGGGTATTGTTGTTTAATTTTGTGTCTTTTGATCCTTATATAAAAATTTTCGGAATCCAGTAGAAGTACCAAAAACTAGTGTCATATAAATTTTACAACATATATTAAGGCCGTATAAATTAATATAAGGTTACAATTTAGATCCTAAAATGTTATTTAATAGTCCCTTAATAATTTAACAGGAGAAAATAATTTTAGTAAAGGTTTTCTTTACGGTCTTTTACCATTTAAACGTTTTCTAATAATTATTATTACAACTAATTGTAAAACGGTTTTTAATATAAATGCATTAAAGCTTATATAAAATATTTGGTTTAAATTATTAATAACACTGGTCAACACGATTTTTGGTGTGACTTCTACATAATAAATTTTAGTTTCACATACGCCAAAACCAGGAATAATATATATTTTTAAATTAAAGTTTTCTTCTCATAACTTCAAAATTGTTGTTGTATTTTTATGAAATTTGACATGCACCTGCCAAGCACCAAGAGGCATTTTTAATGGATTTTTTTAATTACTTTTACCAGTGGCGTCCAAACGGGACGTATACTGGACATTTTTCACAAAATGTATAGTACGGCACTGTTTTTTTTAAATAAAAATATTTTTTAAACCCCACCTATTTTCCAAAAAATTGGACTTAATTTTTGTCCTTAATTTTCACGCAAAATTATTTTAAACCAGTATCCCTATTTTTTATTTATTTTTTTACGCGAAAAGGGTGCATAGGAGAAAAAAATGTCGGGAGGTCAAATTTGTTGCAAAATAAATGATGATTAAAAAATTGTTTTTATTTGTAAAAAAGCTATGGCGTACTATACTTTTTCTTATTAAATTTTATATATTTTATAGTTGTATGAGCTCCCTTATATCAAAAAAAACTTTAAAAACTAAAAAAAGGTTAATTGTTTTTAATGTCTAGAGTCAAAATTAAAGCATTGAAACAGAAACCCAAAAAAATATACATTTTTTTGTTGACCTGTGTATCAGCAAACAAAGTTAAAGAATCGTTATTTTAATATTATTGTTGAGCGGAGTAAAAGGGCTAAAAATTAATGGTTCTGTAAAATGTAAACAACAAAAACACTAAAACAAAAAAAAATTAAGTGTGATTTTTACGCGCGTCTTGCTTATATTAAAAAATCCAAAAATGTTAGCCTATTAATAAATAATAAAATAGGTAATTATTTCTATAGTAAATAAAAGTTTTTGTTGCAGGTTAACAGCTGGACACTAAAAAGACAGCAGTGGATCTTGCTAGTCCTTAACTACTGACATGTTATTATTATGATTAAGTTCCTGTTAAAGATTACCCTTAAAATATGCCAACGTTTTAAAAATAAAATAAGTGTTAACATATGGTATAGATTTAGCAAAGCTTTCTTATAGGTAGAATACATACCCATCTATCCTGTTTAAGGTAATAATTTTTAGAAATATTTTTTGGTTATTTTGTATTTAAATAAAAGTATTCTCTATTTCATTTATTTAAGCTGATTTAATATCAGATGGGACATTCATTTAATAAAAATGTATTAATAGGGGTGTGGCTTTTACTATTTTTTTGTAAAACTTAAAAAACATCCAGTTTACCCCATCATTGGTAACTTTGTAATTGGTCAAAATACAAATTAGTTAGAATTAGCAACTTATTATAATGGCATTTTTAACGGTTTTTAGGATTAAGGATTGAAAAAAGTTGACAATCGTGGTTTTGAGTTACAGAGCACGGTAGGTTTTTTTAATATTAGAACACCTTGTATATTTTATTATCATTTAAAATGTTCTTCAAAAAGCTTTTAATATTGCTTCGTGTGATATATCCATTTTTTCATAAAGTCAGAAATATGGCCATCTTTACAAGTCTGGTAGTAACATAAATATACAGGGTGTAGATCGGTCAATGGTACTTTGGACATACGGAAAACCGGACATAAGTTTTTTGAAAATTTGGCAACATAGGAGTTGCGTTTGATCTAGCGATCGGAAATATTTTTATTAATGCAGCGTTACCGCTATACCGGAAATTATCTTTAATATTTCAAATGGTACACTCTGTGTATTTTTATATTTTTAATTAGCCATTACTTTCTGAATTTATTTGCCTGAGATTATCTTATACCTATGTGTAACGGTTTTCGAGTTAATAAAATTAACTTGAAATTCAGGGTGTAACATATAAGGATCCTCTAAACTGTATGGAGAAATTTGTTTTGAATTATACAGGGTCGCCTAAAATTCGTGACTTTACCTCTTAATATAAAAATGTTAAAAATTATTTTTTTAGACACCCTGCATATTATTAAAAATCTGAAGAACCATAAAAAGCCTTTTCAAATAATATATTGTGTTTCTATGTTCTTAAACCTCAATGCTATGGTGCCAAAGATAAAAAAATCTTTAAAAATTAAAATGTACCATAAAAGTATTTATCGAAGATAGCCATGAAATGCCGTGACTAAAAATGATTATATGACAGTTAATGTAACAAACCATTTTATGGCTATCTTTGATAAATACTTATTTTACTAAATTTTAATGTTTAAAGAAACTTGCTTTCATCCCTGAAACCATAGCATTTAGGTATAGGAACATGATATATCATTTGAAAAGGTTTTTATTGTTCCTTCAGATTCTTTGATAATATATTGGGCATAATATTTTAAAAAATATTTAACATTTAAATTTCTAGAAGTAAAATTACAAATTTTAAGCGACCCTTTATAATTCAAAACACATTTCTCCAAACAAAACCAATGCAGAGGACCTTGACATGCTACACCTTAAATTTCAAGTTTTCACGAGTGCAGACATTGTGAAAAATAATAATTAAATCGAAAACCGTTAGAGATAGGTATAGGATAAAGAAAGGTAAAAGATTAAGAAATAATGACCGATCTAATAATACTAAAATATAGAAGATGTTTTATTTGACATAATAAAGATAATGCTAATTTTTGGTATAAGCGGCAACGCTGCATTATTAAAAATATTTAAGATCGTTAGATTAAAAATAATCATCTATATTGTCAAATTAAAAAAAAAAATCCAATGTCCCGTTTTCCATTAACGTCTAAGGTAACATCGACCGTGATACACCCCGTATATATTTTTAATAAAAGATTCTATTAATTATATTACCATTAAAAAGATGCTTGAAAAAGCTTAAAGATATTATCACATTTCAAATATCCATCTAATTATCTAGCTGGTTTTAAAAATATTGCTATTTAGACCTGAACATTATATTAAATTTTCATTATATCCACAGCTCTAAGTTGTAGGCTTAGTGCTGTTAATAAAATGAAGGTTAAATCTGCTATTTTCTAGATTTGGATGGCCATATTTCGAAAACTATAGGCGATGACATACCTTTACTTTTCTAAAAGTTTTTAAGAATATTTTTAATTGTGATACAATATACAGGGTGTTTTATTTTAAAAATGCTATTTTACCTTTAAAAACCTAAGAATTGCCATATTTTCGAAACTAATAAAATTAGATATATTACCTATCGTCTTTATCTCTGAAAGATCTTTTAAATGGAAATAAATAAAATCTACAGGGTACGTTTTAAAATATATATATATAGTGCACTGTTTTTCAAAAATTAACTTGTTAATTGTTTTTTGTTTAAATTTTTAGTCGTGAAGAGCGTTAAAAATTCTATTAGTTTGCCAATTTAATGAATTTTGTATTTTAACTAATATCAAAAGTACTAATAGTAGACACTTTATTTGAATGACCCTAAATAAAATACTTTTAATTTTAGTAAAACAACACAAAGAAAAACAAGTACCAAATATACAGCGTTTTAATAAATAAACTTAATTAAATCTGTAAAATTTTTTACTTTTATGTTTTGAAAAGTTGGTATTTTTATAAATAACTTCTTGCTTTATCTAGAATGCCAAGAGCTATAATAAAAAATTGCCTTGTAATTGTAAAATAATACTTTGCCAAGTAGGAAAATCTAAAAATGTATTTTTGAAACAACCTAATTTAATAGCATAAAAAACAGTTTAAAGTGTTTTTTTATTATACACTATAATGATTCATGGAAAAAGACACTAAAAATATATTTAAATAAAATAAAAGCGGTAAAAAATCATCTAATGATATAATATTTAAATTAATATTGAAAGATGTTATTTTGGCAAATGCAAAAAGTTTTTGAGTAATAAAATATTACTTTTTGTGTTAATACTAACGTTAGTTTTAAATACAAATTTAGATTTTTTGGGTTTTTGGAAGGTTTTTTTATTTTGCTTAAAAAATAAACAATTCCAATTAGCGTGTACCCAAATAAATACTATTAATTAAATTTTCCCAGTTATTATAAGCGATAACAAAAAAGTTTTTAATTACTTTTTTATGCTATTTTACTTTCTAGTTTAAAAGACAAATTTTGCATTTGTTTTTGTTTTTGAAAGTAATATTTTAACGATTTTACGATATATCAGCAGTTTTTATAATAACCTCTAGCATTTTAAATAGAGCAAACATTTTTATAGGGAATACAATATTAAAAATAATAAAAAATACACGTAGACTTTATTCGTGTACACAACATTTTTATTTTAGAAAATTGTAATATAAATTGACTTTATTTTGTTTCCTCTTTTATATAAAAAAGATCCCCGATATAAACTCCTCTTAGCTTTGGTAAATCGCCATTTGCTCTCATTTTTGTTTTCCCTCAAAAGCTAAAAAATCTGTTTTACTGTTTTTTTTTTAATATTGAATAGTACAGTAAACAAAGTTTAAAAAAGTAAAACCTGGAAATTCTTTCGTCCCACTTAAATTTACTTACAATTTTAACAGAAGGTAGGGTAGTTCAAGGATCAAAATATATTTCTAACTAAAGGGCGCCAAACCCTTACATTTTAACTACCGGAATCGATCAAAATTGTAATTCTAAGCAAAAAATAATCCATACATTTTTTCGAAAAATTAATATTTTTAACCTATTCGCAATTGACAGTAACAGTTTTTCGATGAAAAAATGACGTAGAGAGCAAAATTGTTGCTTAAAAACACGATTCTATTGTGATAATTTCTTATACGACCAATACGAGCCAAAATACTAAGTGATAATTTGTTGTTAGCTTTTCTCGTTAAATGCAAAATTTGATCAATTTAAAGTGAAATAACGGAAATATGCTATATTTTACATGAAAAATTTTACCCTATAAGATTGAAAAAAAATAAAAAGAAAATAGTCTCTGTCAAAAAATTAAGTGACTTATGAAAAAAATAAGGTCAGTACCTAATTTTCTCTATAAAAAAATTATTGGAAACCACCCCTTACCACGCCTAATTAAAATTAACCTTTACCTTTATGCAATTTTTGTATGCATGTAATAGTACGTTCACGAAGTTTGACCCATTTAAAATCCCAATTTAAAAAAATATATTTACAGAAAAATTTTAATCATAATAAAGCTACACTTTATTATTTTCTCATTTTTTATCTTTAGTATGTTCAATGTTATTTTGAAAAAAAAGGGTAAAAAATAAGAAATTGTAAGAATCGTTTTCTTTAAGCTCTAATTTTTTTTTTTTTTGATATTGAATTTAAAATTGGTCAAGCTTTTTAAACGTGGTAACGGTACATGTATTAAGAGAATTGCACAAGGGTAAATTTTATTAGGGAGGTACTACACGTTAATGACTTAATTAAATTGCTTTTTTTAATAAAATTAGGTACTGACCTTTTTTCATAAATGAGTAAAATTGTTTTGCTAGAGACTTCCTCTTTTTGAGAATTCTGATTAAAATTCTTTATAAAACAAATTTTCAGTTTTATTTGAAATATTCAGCATTTTCCGGATTGTTTGACTTTAAATCTATGAATTTTGTATTTGACAAATCACTGGCTAGTTTCATAAAACTTTAAGGCACATGACTCAAATTGACTAAATTGTAACCTAGAACCCTATAACTCTAAGCCGCAAGGAAATGTATTGACCAAATTTTGTACTTCGCAATTTTTCCTAGTTTTTCACATAATAATTACAAATAAAAATGACAAACCGTTAACAATTTTTACTACTTTTCGATAATAATTTTACCTTTTTCTTTTTTTTTTTGTGTTTTCAACATTACGGCTATGAGGGTTATTTTTGCTAAAGTTGGAAAAGTAGAATTTAATTTGATCAACTTTTACAAGTACATAAAAAAATTATTAGGTAAAGTTTAGGAGGGACCATGGGGACTTTCTAACCAAAAGCCTTATTGAAACTGAAATAATTGGTAAATGTTAGATTCACGAACAGCACTTTAATTTCACTATAATTGATCTATATACTGTTACAGTTAAAAAAAAATTAAAAAAACCTGTTAATCACCTATTCTTTAAATATCATTTGTGAATAGTGTAAAAAATTAAATCTTTTTCGTAGATTTAAATAAACATGGGGTATCCCAAACAAAGACTTTTTAAAAAGTATTAAGTAGTCTGTTTTGCCTATTTTCACACAATTATTACGCAGTAAAAATTAACGTTGCAAAAATATTACCCCCTATTTTGGACAGTTTATTGTTTCTCCCAAATATATAAGGCGTCAGTTTTAAACAATCAACACAGTCATCAAACTGATTTTTGGTCATAGTAAGGAACCACTGTGCAATATAGGTAGAAGCTATGAGAGACTATGAAGTTTGCCTTATAGTGACTTTGGTAGGTACCAGCAGGCGGATTCTTAACCGCTGTCTCGAGACGTAACATATCGAGTCGCTACCGAATGGTGATTCTTAACTTATTTGAAACTCGATTTCGAGTCGATATCTCTCGAGTTCCATAGCTAGGCACTATTCTTATTAAATAAGTCTTTATCCTAATAATTATTTACGTAAAAACAGATGAGAAAATGATGGCCGATAGTTTTCGAAAGCAATATCGAGAACTCGATACCGACCGAGTCGTCACCTATCGAGAAGTTAAAAATCCGGGCCCAGGTACCAAAGGTTAATTAATTAAAACATAACTTTCGTCCTTTTTTTAAAGCTAAAATTTGTGTATGTTACATGAATTAAAACTATAAAAAATATATTAAATATATAGGAAAATTATTAGAAGATATTTTTCCAGTCGGCAGAAAGTTGTGACATTTCCAATCCCTTGGCAGACAAACATTTGTTTGTTGTCTCATGGTCCGATAAATTTAAATATTTCTGTTATTTAACAAGATATGACAAACAGTTTTTTATAAGAGTTGTAGGGTTTCTCAATAGGCTTAAACTTAAACAATTTTTCAAAATAAAGATATTTAATAAATATTTGAGGAAAATTAAACTCATGTATTATAAAAGCTATTTTGCCCCTGCAATAATATAAGTTAAGATAACTTTAAAAGATATAAATTTAAACTTAATTATTAAATTTATTATTAATTTATTTCTTTTAAAGTAATCTTACCTTTTATTGTATAATTGCAGGGGCAGAATAGCTCTGCCTAATATACATCCAATTGTATATATACTTTTTTATATTTATTAAATATCTTTATTATAAAGAAAAGCCAAACAATATGTTGTTTAAATTTATATTCTCAGAAAACAAATTAACTATAAAAATCCAAATAGGCATGTCCTAAAAATATTGTGATGTATAAGTGCTCCAAACATTTTTTTTAAACTTACTTACAGCAATAAATTTATTTTGGGCACTACATCGAAACAATGGTATGAAAACCAAAAACCAAACCACCGTCCATAGGCAAATACGTGCACCTAATCCCTTTCATCAATCTACAATGTACTCTCCTACAATTCACTGCTGCAACGAGAGCGAGCAAAAGGATATCAGGGGCCGCCTGCCCACTGCTTCCACTTTTGTCGGACGGTGATACGAACGAAGCATATCCTACCTCAAATATTTCCTATGCTTTTAATTCCCTATGAAAGGCAAAATTCTTTCCACACCTGTTATCTTATTAAATTACAGAAATAATTAAGTTTCTCGCCCAGAATAATTGACTAAACCAGAAGCCAATCCTAGCGTGCCACCTTTGATCTTCGAGGGGCAATATTTGATGACCTTGTTCTACGTTATTTGACGTATAAACAAGTTAACTAATAAACTTAATAATAACTATTTAGTGATGTTGTATTAAAGCATAGTAATAATTTTCAAAATAAACAAAAAGTTTTGTAAGTACCACTATACAGTGCCTTTTTAATTCCTTTGAAAACGAAAAAGACTGAACTCTTCTTCACTTTTAGACGAACAAGGCCGATAGGCACATAAATAATATATATAATATATATCCACCTTTGCGGGGCATTTTTAACGATAACAGTACAGCAGAACCGCACAAAGTATTCAGAAAAACCGACTTTTGTAATTATTAAGGTAAATACGCACTATGCAATATGCTTAAAAGAGTCAAATCTCTTCGTAAAAAACTTTGGAATTGTTTACCGTACTGTTTGCAACAAGAACGCCGGTAACGTAACACTTTAAGTAGGGGTGTGCGAATATCGCATAATTCGAATTTCCGAATTTGATCAAAATTCGACGAAAAATTTCGAATAATTTAAAAAACTTCAAATAATTCAAAAACTTCCGAATTATTCGAAATATTTTGAATAATACGAAAATAAGAATAATTCACCAATAATGCAAATTATTCACTAAATATCATAATATGAATGGGATCTCTATTTTATCCAATTGAGATTCCATAACATCGGGCATCAAAATATTCTACTGACCCATAATATCCTTTTTGATTAAAAATTTATTATCCGAAGAAGACAATTGCTTGCTTATTTATTATATTATATTATACTAGCAAGAGATCATTCCAATTCATTTTACCTTTTATAATTTTTAATTTACTTTTTTAAAAATCTTGACATAAGAACACCATCCGAGAGAGAATAATTTTCTCGAATCAAAAGAATAAAATTCTTCTAAGAAAAATATTTGAATGAAAAAATAGTTTTTTAGCTCAATCAAAATTCAAGTCTCGAATCGAATATTGATTTTTGGTTTGATATAAATAATTCGTAAGTTCGAATGATTCGCATACCCCTAACTTTGAGATTGATCGATACACACCATGCGGGGGGCGGAAACGCTCAGATTCGTTTGTGGTTATGTCCATTATTCTGGGTTTCTCGGACCATTGGCCTCCCCAAAATGTTTCTCTGCCCAGAGGTTTAGACTGTCAAAACTGTCTGGCGACTAAGGAAATATCTTCTAATACGTACACAAGTAACATAATATAAAATTTAGCTCTTACAAAATGACAAAACGTTCATTCCATAATCGCGGGTGCAATATTTATAAGCATGAATTAGATTTAAGTAATTAAATACAAAATAGTTTTATTAAAAAAGTTTTAGGCATACATTTTTATAGTTTTACTTTATATTAGTTTCACTTTATTTTAAAATAATATTTTTAAAGCCAGGAAAAAGATTTAAAGTGCCATCGAGCCCTACCCTCTCAGACCATAGACAAAAAACTCATAAATTGGTTAATTGTAATACATTAATGATGTTTTGTCTACATTTTTAGTAGGGTATATAGGGTGCAACCAGTCTAATTTAATTGAAAATAAACATTAATTTTATTTATGTAGAAATAAAATAAAACATTAAATCGTATTTATTACTTACATTTGTTGTCTCCTATATTATTTATTTCTTTTTAAAATACGTCAATATTCGTCGAAAATTTAATTCTTAGAACATTTGTTTGGCGCCACTGTTTCAGGTATGATCTTACAAATTGTACCAATTTTTCGAATTGTTATATTTTTAAATGTGGCAAAAATAATTTTGGAGTAACAATAAATTAAAATAAATTAGAATATTATTTCGACTTTCTTCTTTGCACTTATAACAAAGAAAAAGCAACTGACTTAAAAATTAATTTCGGAATTGTCTATAGATTATCTTTGAATAATAATATTTCGTGCGTTAATTTTTTTAGTATTCCATTTAAATTTAAAAAATAAATTCCACTTCGCCTAAAACGTTTTACTTTATTTTCATCTGATAATTCGCTGTTCGACTTCGTTTAAGGAACTACACGAAAATCGACAAGACATCGACAAAGCAGAAAAAAGCAGACGCGAAAGCTCGGAAAGTGCACTAAAGAAAACTTCGAGCCATGCATTTAAACTGTCCTTAAATATTTTAAAAAAACAGCAAATAAGAATTTTTTAGCTTGTGGGAGAAAACAAAAATGAGAGCGAAAGGGTAATTTAGGAAAGCTGCCGGGAGTTTAAATGGGGGATCTTTTTATATAGAGGAAAGAGGGGACAAAATAAAGGCTATTTATTTTAAATTATCAGGAATATCCTTGTATAATTACTAAAATTATTTAATTATTTACATAAAATATTGTTTTATTATATTTATTTGTAAATAAAGCATTTACATGCATTTGTCAGCAATACAGCTGACCAGTGGCGGCGCCAGCATTTTTTTAAGTTGAGCGATACCCGTCAAAAAAAAATTGGAGGGTGAGACAACAAAATTTGCAAGCGCAATATTAAAATTAAATAGATACAGGGCATTTTAAAAATCAATATTTATACTTTAGAAGCCTATTTTAAGGTCCTATAAAAACAAAAAACCCCTCCAAGATACAGCCATCTTAAGTTGTATAAAAAAATCGTGTATTTTAAACTGTGACTATATTTTGACATAAAATCTCACGAAAATTTGCACATTTCACCGGTTTAGCGCTTATTCTCGTTTCTTTAAAACGTAAAAACCAATTTTACACTAAGAAAACGGTCTAAAGTACCGACGGACGGGTAAAGCGAGGTCGAAAACGTACATTACTGATACAAGTCCGGTCGCGCTCCGATTCAGTGGCGTAAGCTACGTAGGCAAGGGCTCTGGGGCAAAATATAAAGCAGGGCTTCAAGCAAAGTATTTAAATATTTTGACGTATCTCTAAGCAATCAAAGAAAAAAGGTTTTGACCTCCTTAGAATAAAACACATCAGCAAGTTAAGTAAGTTACTAAAGACCTCTGGGCAAAAAATAAAGGACGGCCCCAACAACACGATTTAAAATAGAAAAAAAAATAGGTCTTTACCTCCTTACAGGTCTGGTTTATTATTTATTTTAAATCAAATTTTTACTTCTTTTATTATTCTTATTTAGTAAGTCAGAGTCTCGAGGGCCCCCTGAGCTTGGGGGCTTCGAGCCACTGCACCGCCTAGTCCCATAGAAGCTACGCCACTGTTCCGATAAATATTCTTTGGAATGTATCGGTATCGGACCGACACTGGAGCGGAATCGATACTGTGAACAAGCATTGTTCACAGTATCGTTCATTGTTTTGCGCGTAAATATATTATATCAAACCGAAAGCGAACTGAGGACGAACCGGGACCTGGGTATACCGATAGTATGAATCGGGCCTTAGTTCTTTTCTGGATTGTTTTCCAGTTTAGGATCTAATCTATACATCTTTAAAAAACACAAAAGCATACATACCAAACAGTACAGATTTCTTCATCAAAGATCCACTGCAGATTTTTTTTCTTGTTTGTCAAATAAACTGTTCATAAAATTAAGTTACTAATTTTGACAGCTTGCAGAATTCATTTATATCTAGAAAATTCAGCAATTTTGAAAAGGTTTAAACTTTAGGTCAAAAAATATTTATCTCGTTATTTTGCATACTTTGTATACAGAGTGTTTTTGAACAGTGTCAAAAGTCAAAAGGCAACGGTAAAATCCTGTTATTAAAATTAAAAAAGTTCATAGACAGGGTGTCCAGTAAGGTTAGGTCAAAAATAATAGTGGGTGATAGAGTGAGCCAAAATAATGTTAGTACTTGACTTTCAAAATTGGTATAAAAAAAAACCTATTTTAATTATAACTTTTAAACTGTTGCCACAGTACCAATGATATTTGAGCTACTAAATAACCTTATAGAATGCTTTCCATAGGTAACGGGATGTTAAGTAAGTCGAAATTATACATGGTGCAACGATTTTTTTAATTTAATGTATGCATTTTTAACACATTGACAAATTTAACATGTTGCTTTGACCGTTTGATTTCTTTATCCCTTTTTTTAAATTTAAATCGATGTCTTGGACCGTTTTTTTATAGAATCGCATTTAAAATCCAGACATACCAACATTCTGTATGTAATATTTTGTCTTTTAAAAAATAATTAAAATTCGTAATATTATTGATAACAGTGTTTGTGAGCCCATTAAACTTTATAATACAAATAAAAACTGTTTTAAGAATTTTATATTAATATAATTTGATTAATTATATTATTATTTTATATTTCAAAAATTTTAAAAAAAAATGGAATTTTATATTACTTACAAAATGCTGGTATGTCTGGACCTAAAATACGATTTTATAAAAAACGGTCCAAGATATTGATTCAAATAAAGTATATATTTTGTGTACAAGAATGATAAAGCAATAAAGCTTTTAAAGCAAAATATCGAATTTGTCACCAGTGTTAAAAATGCATCATTTAAATGCAAAAAAATCATCGCACCCTGTATATTTCCGCCTTACATATGAAAAAAGTATTACTACGAGGATATTTAGTAGTCCAAAAATATTGGTCCTGTGGCAACAGTTCAAAAGTTATAACTAAATTAAGTTTTTTAATACCATCAACTTTGAAAGTCACTCCCTAACGAAGCACAGTAGAACTTTTTTTTTATATTAAGCACTAACATTGGTACTCCATTGGCTCCTCTATCGCCTTTAACATTTTTGACCTCACCTTTCTGGACACCCTGTATGTGAGTTCACAAATTCCTTGTTCATTAGATAAAGGGTTGTAAAAAAATGCTTTTTTCTAGACCAGGGCTATCCAAATAACGGCTTGATTTTATTCGGCCCGCGACGCATGTTTTAAACCGTAATTAAAAATAACGTCATTACAAATGTAGTCAAAAATTCTAAGTTTTTAAACCTGTGTATCAGCTGATAATTTTTGACCTCACTTTTCCTGTTTCTTGACGCAGCTCGCGAGTTGCTTGATTTTTGTTATTTAATTATTTCTTTTTTCTTTATTTGTTTTTTTCATATTTGTTACATCCACCACTACAACAGCAGCCAGATTACTTGTTATCTGTCTCTTTTTAAGCGGTCTCACTACTTTGCAGCGTTCTCCGACCTGTTTTCAAATATGGTTGAACACGCGACCTTGATGATGTTGATTTACTGAAAAATGTAATAATTTTGAACCCTTAACAACCGTTGACAATAAACAATACGGCTTAACAATACAGGCATAACTGTTAACATACGTTCACTTTTTGTTTAAATCCGTTTTATCCACTCTGATAAATTGACTTCACTTACAAAACAATCTAACGTTTTTTTCAACTAGTGCTTATTTCGTGAATGGTAACACTTAGCTCATGTTTGATTTGACAGATAATTAGTTATATCCTTCCGCTGAACGAATATGGTTGTGTATACGCTTGAACAACGCTGGGAAATATTGCGACATTCCTTTGAAAATCATGGTAATGTTGCAGAATGTGTGCAAAAATTGCGTACGGATTTTGGAAGAAGAGAAGCACCGTCACCTCCGTATGTTCGTTATCTTGTGAACAAAGTGAAAGAAACTGGCATCCTCATCGATAAACCAAAGCGTGAAAAACCAAAAACAGTGCGTACACCAAAGAATATTGCTGCTGTGGCAGAAAGTGTGCGTGAAGCGTCATCAACATCAATTCACCGTCGTTCTCAACAATTGAACATTTCGGAGACATCATTTAGACGAATTTTGCATAAAGACCTTGGTATGACGCAATACAAAGACAAATTACATCAGGAGTTGAAGCCAACTGACCATCCAATGCGTATCGCTTCGCTAAGTGGGCCGGCGATCGACTTAAAAAAGATGCCGATTTTGCCAAAAAAATTATCTTTTCAGATGAAGCTCATTTTGATCTTGGCGGGTATGTAAACAAGCAAAATTGTCGCATTTGGGGCACAGAAAACCCCCACGCATACATTGAAAAGCCGACGCCCCCAAAACGAGTCACTATTTGGTGCGGATTTTGGTCCAGAGGCATAATTGGGCCATTTTTCTTCGAAAATGAGCAAGGAGTGACCGTTACAGTCAATGGCGATCGTTATCGGGCCATGTTGAACGAATTTTTGTTCACAAAAATTGAAGATGAGGATATTGGCAACATTTGCTTTCAACAGGACGGCGCTACGTGCCACCAAGCCGAAGCTACACTCGATGTTTTGCGCCCTGTTTTTGAAGATCGCATTATCAGCCGCAGAGCTGATGTCGTTTAGCCACCTCGGAGCTGCGATTTGACACCGTTGGACTATTATTTGTGGGGTGCCGTCAAAGATAAGTGTTACGCCGCCAAGCCAGAGACAATTGACGCTTTAAAGGATAATATTCGTGAAGCCATTGGTGAAATATAGCTGCACACAATCGATAATGTGCTTAAAAATTGGACCGATCGTGTAGGCTACTGCATGGCCAGCCGAGGCAGCCATTTGAATGAAATTATTTTCCATTATTAACCGGAAGGATTGTACTTTCAAATAAAAAAGAAATTTGACAAAATATTGGTAGTTTTTTTTATTGTTTTTATAAAAAAGTTATTTGGCGGACCCTTTATTAAGGTTGGGTTGGATTTTGTGATACGAAATAAATAATTTGATTCCAATTCCTATATTTTATTCTACTTCAAAATTAAAGTTTTTTTCTGCGGCCCTTAAGCTTTCGTAGTAAATTTAATTGGCTCGCGAAGGTATGTAGTTTGGACGACCTGTTCTAGTCTAGAACAGGTCGTCCAAACTACATGGTCTAGAACTTATAGACCATAAAAGACACATTGTGTAGACTTTATATTTTAAAAATTACGTTTAATAACTTTTTGTTTGCAATTATCTAACATCAACAATAAATACTTTTTTAAATAATGTTTATATCTTGTTTTACAAATTTTAATAAAATAAGGGTTTTCCCTGTATTGTAGGAACAAAAATTTTGGGACCCATGTTACCATAAACTTTTTTCTTTTCTTATTAAAAGGATTCCACCAATGCAGTTTGGCACCACTGTTCAAAAACATTCTGTATATTTTAAATCATCTGTTTTAAAAAATAAGGAAATATATTTTTATCAACTTCCTACACACAGACACGAACTGCAACTTGTAAGCCTTCCAAGTGTCCTATTTTTCTTATTCCATAAGCATTAAGGTGGAACCAAATTTAAAAAATCTTGGAGGGGTGGTAAAAGTTAAATATCTAATAAAAAACAAATATGCCCATTTTTCCTGCAAGTTTTACCCTCGTGGTTAAAAGAAGCTTGTCATATAAATATATATTTTTTAATTTTTACTTATAATTAACTTTTAAAATTAGTGGGCCGTCTCAAGATGTTAAGTAACACCAGTAGTTTTTTTAATGTTCTTTTGAAAAAACGGGTTACACGCACATACCCAGGCTAAGATTTTTAATATACTTAGTGTGTCTAAAAGGTCTGTACAAAATGCTACCACAAATTTCTTGGACCAAAATACGACGATCTAACCCAATTTACCTTAGTCGAAAAGTTGATTTTTTACAAGACACAGGGTGTCAAAGTTATTTTATTTTTAGTTAATTTTAAATATATTACTTATTATAAAACATTTTTCCACAAAATTCAGTTTTGAGAGGTTATTTAGGGTGGAGAATCGAAATATGCTAATGTTTTTGTTGTAACATTTGGAGGGAGCCACCTGCAGTTCATTGCTTAGGTTCAATGTGTCCTATCTGTTTTTTGCCTCTGCATATTATAATTTTGGAAAAGTATTTTTAATCTCCCATATTTTTGCACCAAAAAGCTATACCTGATAAATATTGCTTTAAGCAACCGTTTTTGAGATATTTCAGATTAAACATTTTATTTTATACACAAGTTGGCTATTGCATTTATTTACTGTATATCTAGGTCACCCGGTAGTGTCCAAAGGTTTGTACAAAATGCTACCACAAGTTCTTTGGGCCAAAATACAACGATCTTATGCAATTTATCTTAGTCGAAAGGTTGCTGGTTTGCAAAATACAAGGTGTTAAATTTTCCATTTATTTTTTTGACTTAAACACCCTGTATCTCGGAAATAAGCCACCTTACATTTATTCGTTGTATTTTGGCCCAAAGAATTTGTAGTAGCATTTTGTACAGACCTTTTGGACCTTACCAAGTGGCCTAGATAAAGCGTAATGGCAAACTTTTGTATAAAATAAAAATTTTAATCCAAAATATTTTAAAAACGGTTGCTTGTAGCGATATTTAGAAAGTATTCCTTTTGGTACAAAAAATACGGGAGAATAAAAACTATTTATTAAAATTTTAATATACCAAGGCAAAAAAAATGTATTACACTTTGAACCAGCAGCAGTAGACTGCAACACCTCTACATTTTACAACAAAAACATTAGCATTGTTCTATTTAACACCCAAAAAACCTCTTGATACTGAATTTTGTGGCAAAACGTTTTATAATAAGTAAGATATTTAAAAATAACTAAAATAAACTAAAAACTTTGATATCCTGTATCTTGGAAACGATCAATTTATCGTACCACGGTAAATTGGGTTAGATCCTCGTATTTTGGTCCAAGGAATTTGTGATAGCATTTTGTACAGACCTTTTACAGACACCCTGTATAATAATGTTAAACCTGCTATCTACAGGTTATTTTTCCCTACCTACACCCAACATGAAAAACACTTTGTATATTTATGTTTAAGGGCATTTTTTCCTCTTCTTCTTTTTTAAAGAGGAATCATTTCAAAGATTTACGTAAACAAATTTATAAAATCAAAATTAAAATCTAACCTTACGAAAAAACTAATTAAAATAAGTGCTTAAAATTAAAAAATAAACCGTTAAGTGGTCTAGATTTTTACCTTAATATACAGGGTGTACATTTTTAAGTGTTTAAAAGACTAAGGATACTTTTTCAAGCTGGCGCATGGCGGTGACAATGAAACTATGGAAGGTGCTGGCCAGGAACAGTCACGTGTACACAAATGGTGTTGGTCAAGTGGTTCCTGTAGTCAAGGCGCATAAGGTTCCCACGATTGAATTACACGGTAAGTGTTTTTATACTAATTATATAAAAAAATATTCGACAGATAGCACTGATTACACACAAAAAAATCAAAGCAATCAAAATCACTTTTAGACTAATTTTTAATTATTATAAAAGTACTACTATTTTAAAAATATATTTTCAAATTATACATAAATATACTTATGATAAATATAAGTAATAATTATTTTATTGGCCAGGTTCAACTGATGCCTAAGATTTCACTGTAAATTAATTACAAAATAAAACTGACCTAAAATTAACTATTTTTACTCTGCATATAAAGAAAAATGTTTGTTCAAACTATACAAAACTTTATTGTCAACGGTAAGTTTATATCCTACCGTCGAACAGTGATATTTTTCTTATAAGACTCTTGCTTTTCGTGTTATTTATTATCACCATGGACCCGATGCAAGGCCACTTTGACAAGTCCTGTGAGGCAGGCGAAACCATTCATTGCAGAGGTGAATGACACAAAAATCTGGAGTTTTTCTCTTAACTGTCGAAAAGGGGAGACCTTTTTCATTTTATACTATGTTTTCCTTAATAATATTCCAGGAGCAATATTAAAATTAGTTAAGGATTAAGCTAAAATTAATGTATATTCTCCATGTAACTAATTTAAAATAAAATAAGAAAAGTTATCTAAGAAATGATATGTTTATTTCGTGTAAGCGATGCATCAAAGCAAGTATTGAATTCTTTTAAATATATATAATACTAATCTTATCACTACATATAGTTGCTCCTAATCATGCATAGGTTAGTGTTAAACTGAATATGTTAGGCTAAGGTTGAAACTACTTTTTTTGTGTGTAGGTTTAAAAAGGACCTTTAGGGTTGATAGTAGATTTGTGATGATCCGTAATATTAATATTTAATTTGTGGTCCTTTAAATTATTTTACTTTTCTAAATATCTTTAGGCTAATATATTGGAGTGTGCCAAAAAATATTTATATTTTTTGGCCTCTTAAAATTAAAATTTTGCGCTGCGCATTTAACATAAGCTTTGCTTGGGCATCCTCTAAAATATGTTTTAATAAGAGTAAAAAAATGATTTTTTTGGAACATCCTATAATCTAATATTGGTTAAGATTACATAATATAAAATTTTAAAATAACAATAGACACCGAGCCACTAATGAAATTAATTTCATGATAAGAACACTTTTTAAACCGATTTAGGATCTCAGTTTCCATCGGCTGAAATAATCGTGCTTGGCGACTTCAATGTCCATAATAAGGATTGGCTAGGCTCTTCAAAAACTGACCCCCAAGGCAGAGCAGCCGAAATCTTCGCAGTCAGTAACTCTCTTACCAACCTTATTATGGAACCCACCTACTTTCCTAGAGTTCCAAATCATAGTTCAAATCCCCTTGATCTCTTTCTTACTACCAACCCCGAACTCTATCAAACATCTGTCACAGCTCCCCTAGGTCGCTCAGATCATGGCTTAGTTACAATATCTTACCCTGCACATCCCGAGGTAAATGAATACATGCCACCACGCACCGTATGGCACTACAACTCAGCCGACTGGGATGGCCTGAGGGACTTCTTCGCCACTTACCCCTGGAATTCCATCTGCTTTTCTTCTGGTGATCCTTCTGAAATTTGCAATCAACTGACGGAATCAATTCAATTGGGCATTGAAACCTATATTCCACACACCATCAAGAACCCCAAACAATCCAATAACAAACCCTGGTTTTCCAAATCTTGTGATAAAGCTAGAATTTTAAAAGTTCATGCTCACAAAAAGTTTCTACAGGATCCTAGTCCAGAAAATCGACAGGCCAGCATTGAAGCAAGAAACTACTACAATCAAACAATTTCTGAAGCCAAAGACTCCTTCGACAATCGTATTAAAAACAAAGTTCTTTCTTGCTCAAATGGCAGCAAATCTTTCTGGTCCTTTGCGAAAAACATAAGTAGGAATTTTTGTACCAGTTCTTTTCCGCCACTAGCTTTGGAAGATGAAATTGTTTCTACTGCTAAAGGAAAGGCAGAATTATTTGCTAAACAATTTGCTGCCAATTCAACCCTTGACCCTCCCGTAAATCATCCAATTCCAGCGGTTACCCCAGTTCCTCATAAAATGCCCGATATTATTTTTAAGGTAAAACACATTAAGCGTATCCTTTCTTCCCTTAACACCAAGAAATCGTCTGGGCTGGATGGCATACCAGCAATCGTTTTAAAAAAATGTGCTCCAGAACTTGCACCAATCTTAACTCGGCTCTTTCGAATTTCTTACAACACAGGTATCTTTCCGGAAAGCTGGAAAGCTGCACGTGTTCAACCTATTCCCAAGAAAGGATCTAAATCTCTTCCATCTAACTATAGACCAATTTCAATTCTCTCAGTTCTTTGTAAAGTAATGGAAAAACTAATTAATTCACAAATTCTTAAGTACTTAGAAAAACACAAAATTTTGCATGACAGGCAGTATGGATTTCGCCACAAAAGATCTACAGCAGATCTTCTTTCCTTCGTATCACACTGCTGGAATAAGTCTCTTGAGTTTCTAGGTGAGTCCCAGATCGTTGCTCTTGATATATCCAAAGCTTTTGACCAGGTCTGGCATGCCGCACTTCTTAATAAACTTCCCTCCTATGGTCTTTCAACTAAACTCTGTACTTGGCTCTCTAGTTATCTATCTGATCGTCGTATATCAGTTATTGTGGACGGCCATTCTTCAAGCTTTCACCAAGTAAATGCTGGAGTCCCTCAGGGCTCAGTTCTGGCACCAACATTGTTTCTTCTTCACATCAACGACCTTCTCTCGTCCACAACTAATTCCATTCATAGTTTCGCCGACGATAGTACCCTTCACTCCAGTTTTCAGGTTCCTAAACCCATTACTAAACCTGACTTGGAAAACAAACGCAGAGCGATGCAGATATCTCTTTCGCAGGATCTTAATTTAATATTGGATTGGGGCGCTAAAAATCTCGTCCATTTTAATGCATCCAAAACACAATCATGTTCCTTGTCGCGAAAAGAGTCATCAAATACTCATCCTCTACTTATGAGTGGCCAAGTTTTACAGAGCAAAGACACCTTTAATCTTGTGGGCGTCACATTTGAAAGTAACCTTAACTGGCATAAACACATTGTATCTATAGCCACGGCAGCTTCAAAAAGCTTGGATTTCTCTTTCGAGCCAAAAATATTTTTCCCCTTCTAATTTATACACTTTGTATGTGTCCCAAATCCGACCTCCCTTGGAATATTGTTCTCATATCTGGGGCATGGCGTCCCCCACAACCCTAAGCATTCTTGATTCTATTCAAAGAAGAGCTATTCGTCTCATTAATGATCCTTCACTTACAGAAAGGCTTCCCTCTCTTGCACATCGTCGGGCTGTGGGCGATTTATCGCTTTTTTATAGGTACTTCCATGGCTTCTGCTCTGAAGAGTTGTCCAGTATTGTTCCTCCACTTACGGTTCCCAACAGAGAAACCCGTGGTTCCGCGCGTATGCATCGCTATACGGTCCAACTGGACAGGCCCCGAACTTCCCACTTTGTTCGTTCTTTTATCCCTAGAGTTTCTAGGTTGTGGAACCTGCTGCCCGCGGAGGTCTTTCCTTCTCCCCCAAATCTTCAAGTATTTAAGTCCCGTGTCAATAAACTCCCTCTTACATCGCTTAAGACACCCACGGTACGTTAGTATTTAGGCTTTTAGCCTTCGTGGTTTGTCCAAAGATAAAAAAAAAAAAAAAAATTCTTTTGACGAGTCACCAAGAATATTTATACCGCTATAATATGGCAGCGGTGCTTTGTAATCCAGACTGTCAATGTCAAATGTTTCAGGTATGGTACTGTGCGAAAGCGTCACTATTTTTGTCCGACAAGTTTAATCCAATGTTTTACATGCAATTTTTAAATATTTTGGCAAAAATGAAACCATAAGACTTAAACACATGTTTCAGGTATCGGAAAAGGCGGGTTACGTGGCTGTAACCCTTAAGAGTTTTGACACAATATTACATATTTAAAAATTGCATGTAAAATATTGGTAAACTTGTTCGACAAAGAAAGTAATGCTTTCGCCCAGTCCAACACCCGAAACATTTGACATTGACAGATTGGGCGCTACCATGGCTACTGCATTTGAAATTATTAAAAGTAAAGCTTTTAAAGTTTATGAGTGGGAATATTGAGTGCCAAACTGGCTAAAAACTCAAGAGCTGCGTGCAAAAAGAAGGGACAATATGGTTAATTTAGATTAGTTTTCCATTCAAGTTTAATGAAAGGTATCTCGAAAACAAAACGTGTCCGAAAAATAAATCTTTTAGCTTTGTGAACAGCGCGTAAATAATTACCGTAACTTTTTTAATACTAAGATGCTTTTATTAACTCTTTAAATTATCGTTTTGTGTTCTTGCCTACTAGAGTTTATTTAAATATGATTGTAAGAAATATACTTGTAAATCCTTCATTAACTAAATTAAATTATAAAGTTACCATAAAGTTCGCCTTTATTTCTTTTATCTCATGGGTCATTACATTTAAAATTTGGCAGTTGAAGCATTAATTGTTTAAAATTATTATTGTTTATAAATTTAAATGATTCAGAAACTAAAACTATAAAATTTATACGGCCACGGTCGTAGAAAAAATGTAGTAAGTATGCAACACATGCATAATGTGTTTCTTTTTAACTCATAAAATTGCCGCAAAAACAATCAGACTGTAAAAATAGCTATAGGTTTCAAAGTAAGTAAGAAAAAAGAAACAAAACAATAATTACCTAGATAAGTACCTTCTATACCCTTTAGTTAAAAACTTTGCTTAAGTTTCCCAAAGTTAATTAATTACTTTTAAAAAGTCGGGTTTCAGCAGTTTTAATATCTCTCACTGCCTTACTTAAACCATAAAGTAACATACCTACGGATAAGAGAAACCATGGCATGCTAAAATTTTCGTAACGCTTTTGCGGCAGGCTTGGCGGCAGGCTTGTCATTTTTCCAGTTTACACTTTAAATGCGTTGGTCGAAGCCTCGCCTCGTGTAACATCAGCGGTGGAGAGACACATAAGCTTACTGAAATGACTAACTGGCGGTATTTCAACGAGAAACGAATAAAATTATATTGGGATGACCATGCATGACCTTTCCTTAAATCGGCTATTCCATGATAACTCTTATAATTTCCTTACTCTATGCTTAAACTTAATAGCTCTTCAAAAGAAAGTTAATTAAATTTCAAAAATCTTGAAAAACAAATGTTTTACTTAAAAACAAAACATAAAAAACCGTTTCAAAATGATTTCTTTTATAATGTTATGCATTAATGACAATTTATATTTCGTCTATTCTCTATAAAGTCTACCCATTTAAAGAGGTTTTAAACCCTATAACAAACTATTTAAGAAAATTTTGGGGACCTTCTCTCTTATTTCTTATTTAATTATTAACCCTACTTGGTTTCTCTACTAACCTAACTCCACCTAAATGGGGAATCGATTTTATAATAGTGCTTTGCATGGGTTTTTTGTTTTTATACATTATATTCGAGGCTTAAGATTAATTATTATTATTGTTACTTTAGTTTTTAAGCCTTTTAGGTCTCATCAATCAAACTTTATTTTTTTATTTTTAGTTTTTTTTTTAGTTTTTTTTTAGTTGACACAAAATAAAATCCCCATTTTCAGATATGCAATTCTCCAGGACCCTCTTCACTGACGCGCTTTGCCTGCCTCATTGGAACTCATCAAAGTGGCTGTACCAGGTTAATGAAACGATTTTGTTTTTATAGGAGAACTCTTAGTTTTTGTGTTGTTGCCGATGGACGGTACAGCTTTAATGAGTTCCAGTGAGGCAGGCGAAGCGCGTCAGTGGAGAGGGTCTAGTGGATGCATGAAAGGCAGGGGCTCTTCTCCTAACCTCCGAAAACCAAATTTATTTTTTGGTGTGTTATTATAACAATTTTTTTCTTTGTTTTATATATTTTTACCAATTTAACGCTAGGCTGCCTCATGATCTGCACGAACTCTATTTTTTCCACAACCAAATTCCATTTATAGTTTTGCTGATGATGGCACCCTTCACTCTAGTATTCGGGTAGTCAGACCAATTACTGGGCCTAATTTGTATTGAGGCGTCAAAAATCTTGTCAATATTAATGCATACAAACACACTTATATGTTTCTTGTTGCGAAAAACATCTTATAAAATTAATTTTTTATAAAACATTCCAAGGATTTTATTTAAATTTTCATAAGTATCCTAGGCGGTTAGATAATAATTACAATTATTTGTAACTTTAGCTTCCTAACTTTTATTTGCATACTTACTACATCCACTAAAGATATCCACATGCAAATTCCGTTTCTGGATGTGAAAAATCCTGGTTAATGGTAATCCAGCAATATCGTTAACTTCTTTAGGTAAAACCCTTGACAGACCTATGGCTTTTTACCTATTTTATAAACAAGTAATGTCACGTGAGATGTAGAATGGTTTTCCGGCGTCGGTATTTCAAGAATTATATACCTAAAATTTAACATGTCGGCGAGTTGATGTAAGGTATTAAGCTCATTATATTCCTTAAGGAACCCGACAATCCATTCCTTAAGAAGATATAGCATCATCTAAACACAGTTTTGTTTTTTGGCAATGTTTTTATTCTTGACCACATACGACACCTGAAGTAAGTTATTCAGATGAGGTAGTTGACACTTAACATAATCACTTAACAAATAAAATACAATTTTACCAGTAAATAGTTATTAAGCATACATCCCCTTTCTTAATATGTAGCAGTTAAAGATTAGAACAGCCAGTACATAGTCCATTTTCTTACTCGATATTTTCCTAGGCTGCAATATGTTTTTAAATACCAAACTTGTAATCGTTTGCTTTTATGTCTAAATACTTTTGACCCTGTGTATTTCTTTTATGACGATTTTTGACCCAGAATTTGTTTAACTTGCAGATTTAAAGTTTAAATTTTTAAATTATCACATATAGGATTTTTATACGCATTCTCCAAGGAGTCTTTCTAAGGATTCTTTTTGAATTTCTATACATATCCTAGATGGTTGGATATTAATAACCATTATTTTCAAGTTTCCCTTCTTAAGTATTACTCGCGTACTTACTAATGATATCCACATGCAAATTCCATGCCTGGATGTGGAAAATCCTGGTTAATGGTAATCCGGCAACATCGTAAACTTCTCTTACTAAAACCCTTGACAGACTTATGGCTCTTTATCCTGTTTTAGGAACAAGTAAAGTCACGTGAGTTGTAGAATGGTTTTCCGGCGTCGGCATTTCCAGAATTATATATCTAAGTTTTAACGTGTCGGCGAGTTGATGTAGGGGATTTATCTCATTATATTCCTTGATGAACATGACAATCTATTACTTAGAGATGTAACAAAGATCACTGGGAACTTTCCGTTGTTAAGTGGATAGTGGTGTTATTTTTTTATATAATAGGTCAAGGAAGCTCCACCAACCTAGGCAAAATAAAGTATTTTGTGTGTAATACATAGATCTCTACTAAAAAGCGTGGATTGCCTAATTCTATTGTTTATATTAAGGTATGCTTATTGTCTCGATATGTCAAAGTTTTTAGTTAAGAAGCTTTATGTTTTTAAGACCATACCAACGACCAGAGATGCCCGATAGGCTGGATAACGCCACCCACCTAGGGTGAACAAACCACTTACGATAGTTTTTACTATATATAAAAAATTAAATAATTTAACTTTTTATTCAATATTCCTTATAAGTCCTAAAAGGTAATACCCAACATAAAAAAGTTAATAGGTTTTAACACATTTAATATAAAAATAATTTAAATAAATAACAATATTTTTATTAATAAGAAAATTTTGAAATCTTTACACATCTAAATTGCAAATATACAGGGTGATCAATCTTAAGTCTGCACGATTGCTAACTTCTTTATTATTGGAGAAACGAAGTCGGTTTCGGGATTTAATACAGCGTGGCAGATTAATATGCCCGAGGATACCTTGTACCGGTTAAGTACCTCCACCAAATATGAGCCCCGCATACTGGGCCAAGCATAAAAAGCAAAAATGTATTAATCAGACATTTTTGAGCGCGTTAGATTAAGATATAGTGAGTTAATTACATGCTAAACAGTCTATATTCCACAAATCTGACAACCAAAGCGAAGGACTACAAAGTTGTAAAAAAACGTCATTTTAACATTTTCTAGCGTGGCTGTTTTCTTTATTTTAAAGAAAAAAACTTAAGAATAACGAGAAATCCGAGACGATACGAACGATTTACACAAGCCGAAATAATTTGTATTGTAATTTATTTAAGTATTTTTTGGCATTAAAAAATTAATAGCCGCTTTCCCGACCGATGTCAGATATACATTATTAAACATTGTTTTGTTCCTATTATCTATGGGGCCCACAAACTATCAATATTATTGCACAAAATATTGTACAAAAATGTTGCTAGTCGTTCCCCAGCATTGCAGTGTATTTGCCCAGTAACTATATTCAATATATTGCACAATAACTAGTTTTTGTAACTATAGGTTTAAACATGAAAAAAAGTACCTGCTTAAAACGCGTTGGAAAAAAAAGATAAACCTTTATTTCTTCTTCTATTCCCTTTCAACCCATATTTGTTTAATTGTTTTTGTAAAATAAATACTCCTTTGTATTTGAAAACTGAAATAATTGTACAATATTATTTACACAAGAAACAATAAATCCATATTGCACCATAAAAATTAAACTGTTTTCGATACAATACATTGTACAAACTCTCAATATAAACCACAAGCGGTCAATATTATTGAAAATATTGGGCAATAATATTGATCGTCTATGGGCTTTGTAACCCAATAGGTTTCCACAACGCTCGAGAAGATCACCATTTCGCGTCATGGGCTCCCCTACTATTAGTGCCGTAGATAAAATAGGCATTTATATCCACTATTTTTTAGATTTGGATGATTGGATGGCCATATTTTCAAAACTATCAAAGATAGTCATACCAAATGTGGCATTTTCTTAAGCTCTTTAAAATAGATATTTATTTAATGATAATGCAATATACATGGCGTTTTATTTAACAATGCCAGTGTTCTATTTAATTTCTGAGGATGGCCATATTTCTGAAACTATTAAAAATTGGATATATCACATGTAAACTGTTTTTAAAGCTCATTAATTGCTCTATTAAATGGTGATTTAATATACAGTGTGTCCCAGGATAGGTGTTACAAGAGGACAAATAAACCAACAATTTTTGAACTTTTAAACAAAATTTTGGGAAAACTGGACGCATGGTCAAAAACTAATAAATACAGAATTTTACTTCAATTGATATTATAAAGGGCAAATTAAAACTAAAAATATGTACAAAATTGTATGAGTAAATGTTATAGAGAATTAAATTTTATTTCAAAACTAGCTATGATTCCCGGCTTCGCTCGGGAGTTTATATGAGACCCAAATAACCGTTGTTCTGAATGAAGTTCAACTACTCGACAACAGATGGCGCCACTACACATATTTTACATTTTTGCCACCCACAACCACCCACTTCCACCCACCCCGACCAAACTCCCTTACTCACAATGGGAGACCAAGGGGTATTTGTAACCCCAACGGGAAGTTGATCGGAGTTGCGGATGATAGCGAAAATCGTGGACACACGAACGTACATTAGCATTTTATATAATATACTAGCTATGATTCCCGGCTTCGCTCGGGAGTTTATATGAGACCCAAATAACCGTTGTTCTGAATGAAGTTCAAATACTCGACAACAGATGGCGCCACTACACTTACTTTCTAGATGATTCCAAAAATTTTCAGAACTTTGTGTCTCCGCCAATTTGTCAAGAATGAGTGATAATATTTTACATTTTTGCCACCCACAACTACCCACTTCCACCCACCCCGACCAAACTCCCTTACTCACAATGGGTGACCAAGGGGTATTTGTAACCCCGACGGGAAGTCAATCGGAGTTGCGGATGATAGCGAAAATCGTGGACACACGAACGTACATTAGCATTTTATATAATATACTAGCTATGATTCCCGGCTTCGCTCGGGAGTTTATATGAGACCCAAATAACCGTTGTTCTAAATGAAGTTCAACTACTCGACAACAGATGGCGCCACTACACATATTTTACATTTTTGCCACCCACAACCACCCACTTCCACCCACCCCGACCAAACTCCCTTACTCACAATGGGAGACCAAGGGGTATTTGTAACCCCGACGGGAAGTCGATCGGAGTTGCGGATGATAGAGAAAATCGTGGACACACGAACGTACATTACCATTTTATATAATACTAGCTATGATTCCCGGCTTCGCTCGGGAGTTTATATGAGACCCAAATAACCGTTGTTCTGAATGAAGTTCAACTACTCGACAACAGATGGCTCCACTACACATATTTTACATTTTTGCCACCCACAACCACCCACTTCCACCCACCCCGACCAAACTCCCTTACTCACAATGGGAGACCAAGGGGTATTTGTAACCCCGACGGGAAGTCGATCGGAGTTGCGGATGATAGCGAAAATCGTGGACACACGAACGTACATTAGCATTTTATATAATATATTAGATATTAGATTAGATTAGATTAGATTTAGATTTAAAGTTAAATCATAAGAGTTAAAAAAACTGCAATTGTATTTTTTTACATTTCGCTTAACAACTTAAAAAATTGGCAAAAGAGAGCAAAAAAATCCAATAATTTTTTTAATTATCTGCCATTAGCCAATAATTTTAAATACTGGTAATGCATGACGTAAAAAATTAACAAAAATAATTTTTTTACTCTAATTCTTAAACTTTAAATTTTGACGTAAAATTTAATTACAATCAACATTTACTTATACAGTTTTGTCCTATTTTTAAAAATAAAGTTACTTTACTCTTGGTCATTTTTCATATTTTTAGTTTAACTCGCCCTGCATATTATCGATCTGAGTAAAATTATGTATTTTTTCTTTTTGGACCATGCGACCAAAAGGACGTTTAAATATACCAAAATTTTTGGTTCATTTGTCCTTTTGTAACACCCATTCTGGACACACACACTGTTAAGAAGAGTATATTTTTTAAAATAAATCGAAAACCCGATGTTCAATTGTTTTTCCATTGACTGCATATTAATCGACGGAAAAATACTCCAATAACAAAAAGTTGATTTTTTAGACTTAATTTTGATTACCCTGTATTTTAGTTTGGTGCTACCTTAACCATAACGATCCTTTCTGGGTGGTTTTGACCGGCAACGCAGTTTTTCCCTAAAATTGCAATTTTCTGTAAAGTCTTTGAAAAACATAATACACCCCTGGACAAAAAGAAAAAAACGAACAAAAATATTTTGTTAAAATTCAATTCTAAATAACTTTTTGTTTTTTGACCGATTTTAATTATCATTTCGTCCAGTGGTAGCCCCTTTTCTTAAGATTATTATTTATTATAATGATTGCAAAAAGTTTTATAGGAAAAGAGCCAAATGTTGCATTTTGACCCAAATTTGGAACACTCTGAAACAATTTAACGTGAAAACTGTATTACCATTGTATTGGATTTTAAAGCTCCATCTATTCTTTAAATTTCTTTTTTTTATTTCTATTAATATATTTATTTTTAAAATAAATAAAAATATAAGGTTGTTACGTTAGTTTCGTAGTTTCCTAAGCAGTAAGCAGATTTTTGTTATCTATTGGGATATATCTAGGGGACAACAAAAAGTGAGATTAAAAAAAACACCCCATATATTATATCACCAGAAAAAATATTTTTTAAAGATCTTTAAAAATATACCACTTTAAATAAACTTATCTTTATTAGTTTCAAAAATATGACCATCCAAATCTAAACTTTCCCAATATGTTTGCAATATAGCGTATATTACGACTATTACAACCATCATAACTGCATTTTTTCTTTAAAAAATTGTATTTTCTTTTAGAATAAATATACCGATATAAATAAAAAAAAGAAATATTAAAAGAATAGGGCCTTAAAATTAAATACACTGGTAAATAATTGTGAGGTTAACAGGGTGTTCGAAAATTCGGGTCGAAATGCAAAATTTGGCTCTTTCCTGTATAGCACCTAATCCTATAAAACTTTTTGCACTTCCTATAATAATATTATTCTTAATAAAAGGGGCTATTCCTTGACAAAAGGATAATTGAAATCGGTCAAAAAACAAAAAGTTATTTAAGATTGAATTTGAACAAAATTTTCTTCGTTCTTTTTTTTTGTCCAGGACTGTATTTAAGTATTGCATAATACAACAACCCAGCCCAGAGCTAGCCCATTCTGCTGCCAGCCACGCGTGGATTGGTTTGTGTTCTCCGCACAGATTTCTTGGGTCTTGTGCAGCATGGGGTTCTTTTAAAAAATCTAAAATATGGTTGATCCCGATCGCTTAGTCTAACTTTTGCGGAAAAATCCCGTTTTGTATGATTTAAGTTATCCAGATTACATACAGGATAAAGTTAGAAGATCAAATATCGGATTGTAAATCCAGAACAGTGCCGAATTTAAGCATAGGCAACATAGACAGTCGCCTATGAGGTGCCACCACAATAGAGAATACACCACACCACAAAAAAAAAGAAAAGGAATTAAATGGAAAAAACATTTTAAGAAAAAGAATTCAGAAGTCGTTCAATTGAAGTGAGGACCTTTTTTTTGGTCTTCAAATTTTTGGGGGCTGTATATGAAAATGTTTGGAAAAAAGTCGTCGTTTTAAAGTGAGGATTTTTTTTTAACGTGGACGTGGGAAGGATGGGTTGGGCGTGAGCTACGTATGTGCTGTGCGTGGGCTGGGTTCAATTTACGGCGGGCCTAAGGAAAACAGCCCGGCAAGTGAACGATTATTTTGGCGATGTGATCGAGTCCCTTCTCTTATGCTCCAGAATTAGGACCCAAGCGTTTCTCGGACCCACCCTGCGGGATTTATTCTATTATATGCCTTGATGAAGATGACAATCCATTTCTTAAGAAGATAGAAAACAAAGAGCACTAGGAAATTTCCGTTGTTAAGTGGATAGCGGTCTTATTTTGTACCAAATAGGTAAATAAATGTTTACCTAATATCAACGATCCATTCACAACAAGATATTACACCTCCAAAAGCCCCCGTATAACCACTTAAAAGCCGATTTTTCGTAATGGGCACCAGTTGGCGCTGGGGTCAAATCTTGTAGTTACACGCGGTAAGCGTTGTATGGCGCTGAAATTGCTCCTTTGGGGCTTGGAGCGAAACCTCGAAAACAGATGTCACCATTGTTTTACCTAGTATCCAAAACGGCCGCAAGATGATGCCATAATACATTTATGAGCGTCGTCTCAAATTATTTATTAATTTAATGTTAATTGTTAATTTTATACTACCTACACAGTATGTACCTACCCAAATAAATCTAATGTAAATATTGCCGAATATAACATAACTTATAAATGATAAAACTATAACCACTGAACAATATTTGTATATGTTTTTGTTTGAAAACTAGAAATTATTTAATGTATGCCATAACATTATTATCCTTACATAGTATAAAATGAAAGTCCCTATTTCGGTCTGTGTGTATGCATGCTTAGATCTTTAAAACTACTTAACGGATTTTGATGCGATTTTTTTTTAAATAGATAGAGTGATTTAAGAGGAAGGTTTATGTATATAATATTATCCAAGAAAACATATACAGAGTGTTTAAAAAAATTGTTTATATTTAAAATTTGATATTGGTTTTACTATTCGTACCGAATTTTGATGCAGTCTTTTAAATAGATAGAGTGATTCAAGAGAAAGGTTTATATGTATTATAATATCCAAAAAAACATACCTATACAGAGTGTTTAAAAAAAGTGATTTATAAGGGTGTTTAAAAATAGTTTACAATTAAAATTCAATATTACTCAAAGGATTTTGATGTGTGGTTCTTTTAATAGATAGAGTAATTTAAAAGAAAGGGTTATATGTACAATAATACAAAAAAAACATATACAGAGGGTTTAAAAAAATAGTTTGAATTTAAAATTCGATATTACTCAACGGATTTTGATGTGGTTTCATTTTAATAGATAGAGGGTTTTAAAACGAAGGTTTAAATGTATAATAATATAAAAAAATATGCGTGTTAAAAAAATAATTTACATTTAAAAATTGATATTACCAAAGACAATTATAGTTTAGTGAAACTTCAATTGTCTTTGATATTACTTAACGGATTTTGATGCGGTTTTTTAATATATAGATATAGGGATTCAAGAGAAGGTTTAACTGACTACATGTATAAAGCAAAGTCGCTTCCCCGTCTGTATGTATGTATGCTTAGATCTTTTAAACTAATCAACGGATTTTAATGCAGTTTTTTAATTAATAGAAAGAGTGATTTAAGAGAAAGGTTTTTATATGCATAATTAGTTTTGGTTAAATCTAAATCTGGTTAGATAAAATTTAATGCGTACGAAGCCGCGGGTATTATATTGTAAAGAGGATAAGTTTGTAACTACCTGTATGAGCCTCGGTAGTCCAGTGGTAGAATAAAACTATCAAGTAATGCCAAATAAGGAAATGTTACAAATTGTTTATATTTAAAATTTAACATTGACGTTACTATTCTTAAGGGATTTTGTTGCGTTTTTTTAGATACAGTGTTTTAAAAGGCGGGTTTATATGCATAATAATATAAAAAAACATATACAGAGTGATTAAAAAATAGTTTAAATTTAAAAATTGATATTACCCAACGAATTTTAATGCGTTTTTTTTTAATAGAGTGATTTAAGAGGAATGTTTATATGTAAATAATATTAAAAAAAACATAAACAGAGTGTTTAAAATATAGTTTATATTTAAAATTTAATATTGGTTTTACTTTTCCTAACGGATTTTGATGCAGTTTTTTTTTAATAGATAGAGTGATTCCAGAGAAAGGTTTATATTGTAATGTAGCTTTTAATTACATACGGCCCCCTAGGGGTAGCCCGTACGGGCTAAACTTAACCTTTACCTTTCTTCTTGACTTCACCTCTACTACCCACTACCTATCTAATCTTCCTAATTTCTTCTTCCCCTTGCTATTGGGTAACTTTATGTTTATATACAAAGTTTTTTGGTGACTTAGCACGTTGTTGACCGTGAACGTTCATTTTTAATGACCCAAGTCAAAATTTCTTGCTTAGTGGTTCAAACCGTATTCGAAAATACGATATAAATATGAGAATCAAGAAAATGTATGTTTTCAAACCGTTGCGCTAAGTTATTAGGTTATGATTATGATTTTTGATTTTTAGGGTTAATATGTACTTTTGTTTACACCGAAAATAAACATTTTTCACTTGACACGGCCACGTTAAGAGTTTACGAAAAATTATTGAAACAAAGATTTTAATGAGTACGATACATACGCCCGCCCGACAAAGATAGCTATATTGTTTTTAAACCATTGTCCGGGATGTATTCAAACACGGTTAAATACGCGACGTACATGACGTCACCGTTTAACAAGAAAATCATCAATTTTAGGCGAAGAACCAATTCTAAAACGGTATTTACCAATCGGTTATGTTGACGTTTAAACAATATGTATTATACGTCAAAGTTGTCACTAATTATTACCGCGGTGATAATTGGTTGAACGCCTATATTGCTGAAAGTAAAGTTTTTAAAATATTTTGAACCGTCTTAACAACAAAAAATGGCTCTAGAAACAGTTATTGTTTCTTTGAAAAAAAAAACCTTTTGAATGTGCATTTTCAATATCAAAATAATTAAATAAAAAACTGCATATCACCCCATACAGGGTGTTCACAATATGTATAATAATATCCAAAAAACATAAACAGAGTGTTTAAAAAAATGGTTTATATTTAAAATTTGATATTGACGTTACTATTCTCAACGAATTTTAATGCGTTTTTTAAATAAATAGATGAGTGATTTAAACGTAAGGTTTATACAGGTTTGGCGAGTTGAATCTAACGGATTGCGTTTTAATGTATTAGACACTAATAGATAGAGAGTAGACAGAGAACGACTGCATAGGTAACCGCCCACCGATAGTGACGCCGATTCCTCGTACTGCTCGGGTCCGCTCGATGTGAATGTAAATTTCGGCTGCCTCGCAGTGCACTTTAGCAAACGCTTGGAGATGGGTAGGTCAGCCTCAAATAAAGTATTGGAATTTCACGCGCTCACGACAGATACAAATTTGGTGTATTCCTTTTATACTTTAGAACCGCCCAGAACAACACCGTAAGTATTCCTTTTATAATCGAATTGTTCTGCAGAATCGTTCTATTACCTCTCCCCTTGCCTCTCATGCACCATCATCGAAGGAGGTGCACGAAGTGTTCTGACACTAATGACATATGCCAAGGGGCAAATAGTAAATATACTTGGTTATATTTGAAAAATATCTGTAATAATTTATTGTGGTTAATTAATTACCCCAAAAAAATTAATATAAACCACGGATGACTAAAATAAAAACCAAACAAGGAACAACAAATCCTTTAAATCTTATAAATGTCATGTCAAGGGGCATATCCCACAGTTTTTTAGTGTTCCTTTTAAAACTGCTTTGATCGGTTCTAAAGAACGGTTTTACAAGTTAAAAGGAATACACCAATTTATGTTGTTTTTTAACGTGCCCATAATAGCAAGTCAAAAAACAACTTTAATATGCTCAAATCTTAAAAATCTTTGGTGAAAAGAAAATACAATATTCTAAAATAAAATTAAAAATATGTCTTAAACAAAAAAATAATTCTAATTAAATGGATTATTTAATAAGGTGTTCAAATACACCTCCTTGTTGGGCTTCACAGTATCCCAACCTGTCGTAAAATTCTCTACGTACATTTGCTAACATTTTAGGTGTAATGGACCTAGAAATATTAATAATTCTAAGCCGCAATTCGTCCAAATTAACGGCTCTTTCATGTCGGTGTTGGTAGAGAATTTCTGTCAAATAGCCCCATAAGAAGTAGTCGCAAGGCGTCAGATCTGGAGATCGCGGAGGCCATGGTATGGTACCTCTTGTGGAAATAAGCCGTTCAGGAAAAGTGTTTGTTAAATAGTTCTGCACTTGTCTAGCGTTGTGAGCGGGACATCCGTCTTGTTGAAACCAAATTTCATTAAAATTAACATCCAAGTTTCGTACAGCGGGTATAATATTTTGTTGCAATAAAAGTAAATATCTCTCAGAGTTCAAGGTACCATCAATGAAAAAAGGACCTACAATGTGGTTGGCTAAAATACCAGCCCAAACATTTACCTTTTGCGGGTATTGAGTTCGTAATGGCACACTTAAATGTAGATTTTCCCGAGACCAATATCTCACGACTGAAGAATTATGTCGACCTAGAAGAGAAAAAGATGACTCGTCTGTAAATAAAATATTACTTGTGAAGTCGTCATTTTGATCAATTTTTTCTCTTAGGGTTTCACAAAACTCCATGCGTTTTATTTGATCTTCTGGAAAAATCTCTTGAGTGTTTTTAATTTTGTAGGCTTTGTACTTATTTCTTTTCAAAATATCACGCACTGTACGGCTTGGAATATCAAGTTCTTCAGAAATTTGGGAGCTAGAACAAGGTTCCCTTATTTCCACAAAAGCACACACATTGACCTCATTTTCAATCATAGCGTCAGGTGTTCGACGAGGTTCCTGATCGCCACTAGAACATTTTGCACATCGATTTACACATCCCGACTGCTCAAACTTATGCCAGATATTATAAATTGTTTTAGCAGTAGGGATTTGCTCATCAGGATATGCAAATATAAAACGGCCGACAACTTCTTCTGCACTCTCCGCACGACAATACCATTTAATAATATTAATCTTTTGTTCAACAGTGAAGACCATTTTTACTTTATTACTGTATCCGCCTTCGTACCAAAGGTTAAAATAAATTGTAAACATGATCGGCTAACACGTACTTGGTATGCGAAGAATTGCAAACGAACTTTGACCGGACTGATAAGCGCAACGACGACGCGATAGCCGCCAAGGGAGGAGTCAAGTTTGTTCTCGCTCTACTCGGTCTTTTCTTACACATTGCCCAAAAATCATATTCTAAACTTTTCAAGCGCCGAAC